>CM042141.1:139548591-139588591 GCA_023376005.1 Doryteuthis pealeii
ACAAACCAGCGTTGGCTAATCCGAAAAATCTTAGATTCATCAGTTCTGTTTGGACGTCTAGAGAATTTACCGAGTTCGATGCCAATAGGGAAGTATATCCAGTGAGAATTAATGGGATCCGTGCCGTCGGTATACCTTGGTAAGGCTGTAAAGTAAATACATAGATCAGCATTCATCTGGGGTGGATGATAGCAGCCAAATCTTGTATTAAAGAAGCCTATCTACACTTTTGGTAGATTATTAAGTACACAATCGGAAAACAATTTTAAATTAAAAAGTAAAAACAATATCAATGAATATCTAAGTATGAAACTTAAAATTACACAGTATAATTCGATCTATCAAATGGTTTTCTTCTCTTTCTAGGTTGAAAACAGTTACGTGTCGATTGGAAACTAATATCTGCAGTTACAATAGTTGCCTAACCAAGTTTAAAGAGCCTAATCCACCCTATTATTTACCCATAGCTGGTTTGAAAACATTTTGATCCATACCTTTCCCACTGGTATTAGCGCTAAGGGAAAAGCAAACAGTCTCGTTCCGGTTTTGAGCACGGATCGCCATGTTCGTTTCCCTAGTACGATAAACTCACAACACGCACTTCCTTCAGATATGTAATCGACAAAACCGATGTTGAACTACCTGGTGGTATAAGACGTACGAAAATCACCACTTTTATTTATAGACTTTTTCAAATAGCAGTAGCAGACACTTCCGATAAAATGGGCTATTAAGAAACGAGCTCAGAATAGCATTTGCGGATTTAAAATATTTTACAACTGTATTAGAATTAGATGTTAACGGGGTTTTCTAATTGAAGGAACACTACAACTAGATTCTCTGATACAATGAGTACCTTCTTGTTCTACCTAAAATGTACGGAATGCAACTGGATTCTCTACAACAAGGAGCTACACACTTGTTCTACCAAGGATTTCAGGGAAGACAACTGGATTTTCTCCTCAAAGGAGCAGCACTCTTTTTCTACCAGTAATTTCAAATGTACCGTTGTGTCTTTTTTTCGAGCACTAAAACGATATCTGTAAAGTTGTATATCTGGTCACAGTACCCAAAACGATATATATTCACCGTATTAAAAATGTCTTCTGCACGTGGTGATCATCTTGTTGATAAAAATTACAACGTGAGAAATATGTAGTCACAACTGCTAGCCTTTATTATCGTGCTCGTCTCGTGTGCTGTATCGGAGAGGAGGAAAGGCAGAGAGAAAAAGAGAGAGAATACTTCTTGATTACTGTGACCCCATACTAGGCACCAAAGGCCCGTCCGTTCCCTTACGCGTCCGAAAGCAAAAAGAGGCCGGTCCCATTTTTCGTTGTTCCACGTCACCACGTGACTTCCGGTCAACACCCGAAACTTCCGGTTGACACTCAATTCTCCATTCGGGGTCACGCTACGGTCAAACCATCGTTCATCCTGTTTTGTGTTCATTACTCTTTTTAAAACCTTTATCATCTCTTATTTCTTCTTCCTCCTTTTCTAATATAGTAGTTCTAGCTCACAAAAGTCAGGATAATATCCCCATCTTGCTACACAAGGAATATAACAGACTTTCTACAACTGAGAGTACACAATCTTCTACTATTGGATTTACCAATATAAAACCTAAAAGCCTAAAATCCCGACCAGAATAATATATCCGATGTTATTTAACAAAATACGTCTCAGAATCAACAGACATATCTTTTTTGATTCATAACACTTTGAAACAAGGAAGGCGGTTGTTACAACTGTCTTCCTTGTGTCAAAGTGTTATGAATCGAAAAAGATATGTCTGTTGATTTTGAGACGTATTTTGTTAAATAACATCGGATCTATTATAACAATAAGATTCACACTGCAGAACTTATTCAATTCAAAAGTTTAATCTTCATTTGCCAATTGCAATCATTGAAGAATTAAAGTAGCCATATCAAGTATCTGAGTCGCGTTGAAGCAGAATCAGTCTTCATTAACCTGTTAGAAAATACACAACTCAAACGGATATTAAATTAGAAACCTGATTCACCAATGGGTTAACATGATTTACCGGCTACACGTGATATTATTTGAACCATTAACTTGAGTAATGAATACAGTATGATGCAAAACGAAAGTAATGTGTTACAGAAAAGACGATTAACATTGACGAGGTTCAATTTATAAGTATATTCTCTACTAAAAACAAGTTTTGAGATTATAATGACACTTGAATCTGTCTTTCGTTCTTTCTTTCTTAATTCATTCCTTGTTTATTTCCGATTTCTTTGTAAGTAAATTTTGCTTACAAGTCGATGATTTCTTTCTTTCTTATTTCGTTTTCTTCCTTCTTTTCTATTTACCTTTTTTCCCGTTTTTTTTCTTAACACTTTCATGTCGGTTACGTGGGGATAGAAATGAAACAGTTAATATGATAATAAGCAAATGGACTAAAATAGCACAAGAATAGACAGGTAGATATGACTAAGTGAATTTTGCAAGAGAGTGAGAGCTGGTAAATGGACAAACCCGAATCAAATTGTTTTGTTTTGTTGGGGTTTTTTTTCAGATTAAAACGGATCACTAAATATTGGCCAAAATACGAGACCAATTTTGTATGTAAAAAAAAGAAAATACTGATCACTGTTCCAGCCAAATGAAATAACGGAAAAGGAAACTATTTTGATCTTATCAGAGAGTTGGAAAAAAACTGTAGAACATGAATGTGACTGTTTTATCAATAGTAATGGAACGATCTCCAATCTGGGAAAGTGATTGGAAACCGGGGAAAGCGATTGGAAAACGAGAAATCCGAGTAAGAAATGATATTGCCGAATTCACCGCACTACTTAGATTGGCTAGAATATTATGAAGAATTCTGGAAGTAACTTGCTGTCACTGAAACCTCAGACAAAACTACTAGTTACGACTCGTATTCATTTCTTACAAATAGTAAAGTAAAGACCGCCAAACTACTTAGATTGGCAAGAATTCTTAGAAGATTTCTGGGGTAACTTGCTGTCACTCAAACCTCAGAGAAAACCGCTATTTACCATTCGTATTCATATCTTGCAAATAATACAAATAATAACTTATTCCTCATCTCAGAAATTCACGAAGAAAATACTAGACCCTATGTTAACAAATATCTCTGATAGTACAACTTTGTCGATATCATTGTCAAGACGATTGACATTAACAATATAACAAGAAACGTTGAGATATATCACGTAGCACCAATTATGTATTTCGTCTGTTACACAGAAATGTAACTTCCGGAAGCAACGTGTCAAACAGACAGCAACCGGACACTGGCGAAACCGAAGCAATTCAAAATATGACATAACTAACTGGAAGACCAATATTCTTTTTGTTTAGCCGAATATACGTTCTTGTTGTGGTCGAAAATTTGAATGTAATAATAATAGAAATGTCTTCGCAATGGTCTGTCTAAAATTTATTAAAAGTAAAACTTTTCTATGTAGAATAAGCAAAGGTTGGACATTGTTGGCACGCTGCACAGATATATTTTATGCACAATTCAACACACACATCTTTATATACATATATATATATATATATATATATATATATATATATATAATATATATATATATATATATATATATATATATATATATACATATATATATATATAACATATATATACACACATATATATATATATTATATATACATATATATGTATACATATATATATATATATATATATATATATATATATATATATATATATACATATATATATCAGACAATCGATAACAGTGTTTCAAATGTGTCTTCAAACATATGTATATTTTACAAGGTGATGAACGGTGAAGGACACTAATAGACAGACCTCTGTCTCTCTATCTATCAATATATATATATATATATATATATATATATATATATATATATGTATATATATATATATGTATATATATATATATATATATATATATGTATATATATATATATATATATATATATATATATATGTGTGTGTGTGTGTGTGTGTGTGTGTGTGTGTGTGATAAATTCAGATAGATAAACAGAGGAAGGAGAGAAAGTTATATATGAAATAATATATATATATATATATATATATATATATATATATATATATATATATAAAGCAACGCTCTTCTAAGGAATGGAGCACTTTTGTGACGGCCTTACACGCAAAGCGATGTGTGTATTAAAACAGTTAAAATCCCCTTCCCATTCTGTAAGTGAAGACAGCCTAATGGTTATGGTGCCGGACTGACACCCAACCGATCGGATTTCATTCCGGCTGTAGGTAGCTTACAAAATGTCTAGCCACACTGAGGAGACTTGATAAGTCGAAACACGTGTCTGTGGATGACCCTATATATATATATATATATATATATATATATATATATATATAGACGCACGGCAGGATGTGATACTAGGTCAATTTCTTAAGCGGAGTTGACCAGGTTTTGAATTCAGAGTTTTGCATCTACAAGACTGGTTACATAAACACGTTTGAAGAGATCAGTCTGACCTACCATTTACCCATATATATATGTATATTCATAAACACACCGTTGGGTGACTACTGCGCCGCAATCATCGATGAACCCGGGGTCAACGGGTGTTTTGGGTCATTAATCACCAGAGACCCCCAACCAGGATGATTATTTCCCGGTTTGCGACCTAGTGGTACTTGTCCAGGCATTGCTCTGCGGACCCAGAGCCATCTCGGCGCTCTCCCAGCAGCCCCTGTTATTTCAGCTATGACTTCCTTACACAGCCGGCCCCTAATACCAAGGATAAACGTTCTCTAAAAATTATCTGTTCCTGAGAGAGAAAACAGAAGAAACGTCTATATTCTAATAACTTTTTTGTCCGTTTCATGTTGTGATAATTTCTCTTTGTCACCCGTTATCAATGGAAATGTTATCAAGCCTAGACGTATTAATGTTTTCTTAGAACGTTACAGTTAACAACTCATTTTCCCAATCATCTCAAATAAAGTCACCCACAACACATTCAGGCTTGCCCGCGGCCGAATATCACATAACGCTTTTCTTCTGACGCAAATTTTAGAAAACGGTATTAGCTCTCTTTTGTCATGGACATTCTACGATGAGCAAGACAGAAAATAGTGTTTTCTATATAGACTAGAAGCGGCTACCCAGCGTCTACAGGGGGGGGGGGAGAAACTTTTATATTGACCTGTTTAGATTTGTGATTTATAAATGCTGCACATTTTTAAGTAGAAGTTCAATGCTATTTCTATGTATATTTTAATGTTTAAATATCTTCGAATATAAATACAATCTTCATAAATTTACACAAAAATCAAGAACTGGTGATAATATATTTTATTTGTCGTTAATTGTATTATTTTTGTAGTTTCATCCGGGCTAACATACAAACATGCCAACTAATCGCTAAACCAGGGAAATTATTTCTGGTGAGGTAGAGCCAGCTTCCCGATGTTTCACCACTCATCAAAGTACCCAAGCTGTGTCACTCATACGCTGAGTTGCTGGGGTCTAGTATTGAACATATAATACTTTGAATGCTCTACCCACTGAGATGAATAGGCCACTCATAGTCATTTATCAAAAACCATAGTTTCAAGTATATAAGCTTAATGTGACAATATCTTCAGAGACTCACAGGGTTTTGTTTGCTATATGAATTCAATAATAGATTGTGTTTGTTGCTAGGAAATATTAGTCGAATGAAGGTTAAAACTATATATATATAATATATTATATATATATATATATATATGCGCAAATACACTTGTTTTCCTTGATGTTTATGAGATTACCCCACACAGCTATACATATATATATATATATATATATATATATATATATATATATATATATATATATATTATGCGCAGATAAACTTGTTTTCCTTAATTTATGAGATTACCACACACAGGTATGTGTATATATATATATATATATATATTTTGTGTGTGTGTGTGTGTGTTTGTGAGTGTAGTGTGTGTGTGTGTTTTTTGTGTGTATGTGTGCGTGTATGTGGTTTCAATATAAACGACAAACCAGTTTTCTTGAATCATTTGTCTTTGTTGTCTTACCCTCTTTCTTGGTCAATTTTATATGACCTAAAGGGCATTTGCATTTTGCATATCTCCCTTCGCAATTTATTTGCATTTTGCATAATTCTCTCCTCAATTTAAACGTTTATTTACATATATTCAATTCGGAGTTTTCATGCAAGACTTTTTTAATCAAATCAAATGCAAATTAAAAAAAAAAAATAATTGTAGCAATGTTGAATTTTAAATATTTTAATGTACATACTTGAGTATTGGTTGAATTTTAAGATACATCTAACGGGAAAATAGTCATCGATTTATATATGTATCATATATGAGTTCCTTCAGATAGCCAACTTTATTGAAGTGGTAAACATAATTTCGGGGAGTTATATAAATATATATAATATATTTGTATATGTATAAGTATTAACTTGCCGGTGGGTATAAGTACGATCGTTGGAAGCGCACAATATCCAGAGGCTAAGGTTGAGAAAAAACAAATACAAAGTGCTCAATACAATGTAGAGCATAAATTTATTTTAACAATGGAAAGGAGTAACCTACTCAAGTTTCATCGATTGATTCTTCAGGGTTACTTTAAATTAATCGAGTTTTCGATTAATCTTAGTGTTACTTTAGTAGAGGAACGGATAAGCGTTCCTCTACTAAAGTAACACCTAAGATTAATCGAAAACTCGATTAATTTAAAGTAACCCTGAAGAATCAATCGATGAAACTTGAGTAGGTTACTCCTTTCCATTGTTAATATATATATATATATATATATATATTATCTAATATCAAAGTTGGTTAATTTTATAAACGGATAACTTTTTGATGGTTTCAATCACCGTTTTTTTTAGCAAAACATAAACACACATGATAGCATTACACTTATTTTCACTTCACTTTTTTCTTTTTTCTTTCCTCGGTTCCCGGTTGGGATAAAATAATAGCATTTATTTTTGCAATACATTACTGTTCCATCATATTCCTAAGAACAATATTCATATTCTCCGAGATTTGCTAACGTTGTTCAGCGTCCCTAAAGGGAATTAAAAAAATATATATTTTCGAACATTTTTAACAATGTCTCCCTTTTTCTCGAACGAAATTTTTTTTTTTCATTCCAAAATAAAATTTCACACTTTGAATGAAGGCGAAATTTTTTTTCTGTGACGGAATATTTTTACATTATTTTCTATTATATTTCACTTCATTTGTTTTAATTTAATAATATAATAGTTGAATCGTGTACACATAGATAAACTGACCGAACACATGTGTAAAGTGATATTGATTAATCAATTTTATTATTCCCATTCTGTACTTTCTTTTCTTTATTCATTCTTCTATGTATATATATTGGGGTGGTGTGGTGTAATGAATGGAGTTGTAGGAAATGGGCTCTTGACCCGATCCTTGACAAGCTCTTTGCATTTCATAATTGCTCAATACACTAATGAAGGGGGTATTTAACTGAAGGGTCAATAGCCAGGATATAAAATAACCGAATAATTGGGTTATGAATGAATATAAATATTGTTTGTAGAGCAAATGGTAAAACCCAAGCAGACTTTCTGAGTCTATAACATTTTGATATATATATACATATATACATATATATAATATTAATAAAATATATATATATATTATATGTTGTGTGCGTTGTGTGTGTGTGTGTTGTTTTTATTCATATATATATATAATATAAAGGCTTTAGGCGAGAGATGTTACAGTCCCTGGAAAAAACTCTAATTTCCTTTTGTCCATGTTTATTTAAATACAATAAATTTATGATAGAGAAGAATGAAAGACACAAATAACGGAGGAAGAAAGGAGGGGAGGAGGCGTAGGAGTAGTAGTAGGAGGAGGAGGGGCTCCAACGATATTTGCAAAACTCGATTATGTTCTTGTCAAGCAACATGCTAATGAATCTTACCGAATAGGAAATACTAAACAAATTCAAAGGCCGAAAGTGATCTTCCAATCAAGAAAGAAGCTTCCGGTTTACATTCGCCGGCCTGACATATACACTTGTGTTTGTTGTGGTAGGGTGGAGAGAGTAAGTGATAAATACCAATAAGGCAACAGTGTTTCTTCAAATCCTGGATTATCAGAGAGTCGCATAAATTCCAGCAATGACGAACGGAAACGTTACAGGGACATCATTTGCCTATTGAAGTTTGGTCAGTGTTATTTCGGGTTTATGAAAAACTCGAAACCAATTTTATTGTCCTTTATTGTACGACGTTTTTGATAAATGATATGGTAAATTTGTTTAGGGTGTCCAGTACGATTTTTATATTGAAAAGTATTCGTTTGCTAATGCAAGATTTGAAAATAATCACTTATGTAATTATTGATTGCGGATATGTTAAAGAATAGTTTGGTGGTAGTGGTGTAATGGTTCAGTCATAAGAAAATGAACTCGTCGACCGAATCAAAATTCTGGAAAAGAACTGCTCGCAATTTGACTAAGCGTTAATACCAATTGGGGAATGTTGAATCCCAAAGTACACTCCCCTTGCTATGGATTAATAGTAGAACAGAATTGGTAATTTAAACCTTGGCTACAGTAACCAGTCTAGGAGAAGAAAACACTGAATTCAACACCCTGTTAGACTCCGCTAACAAATTAACTGTGTCCCATCCTTCTCATGCGGAGTGGTTGATATATATATATATATATATATATATATATATATATATATATATATATATATAACATACATATATATATATATATTATAGTATATCTTATATATATATATATATATATATAATATATATAGGCCGGGTTAGCTCAGTAAGGTAAGAGCGTTCGGCTAGAAACCACAAGGTCTCTGTTTGATACGGTCCTTGCCAACCTCAGCGTTATGAGTAGACAGGGATCTGTGGTAAAGTAAGGAAGCTGATGGTAGGTGTGGCGCACCACTCTTAGCATGCAAAAAACAATCTCCTTGTCTAGCGTTAGTAAAAAGGGGATAGACTCCCTCGCTCACATGGCTGATACCGACTTAAGGCCGCCCCGTCGACTTTATATATATATATATATATAATATATATATATATATATATATATATAAAGGAGTGTGTGAATGGGTCTCCGTTTAATCAAACAAATTTTGGAGATTTATCACTTTCGTACTAAACAAAGATTTCAACCGTCTTAATACAGAATAGTCCAGTTTGATATGGACACTGTTGTTAATATCGGGGTATGAGATGTCGCAAAAATTCACACTCATTTATTGATGGACTTTCCAAATATAGCAGCAGGCACTTCCAGTAAAATGGGCCAATCAGAAACGAACAACAGAAAAGCACGTGTCTCTCACTCAGTAGCTAAACATATTTTTCTGCCTTCTTATCATGTAGTTCAGAATAGGTTTTCAGATCTGATCTTTTTCAAAGAAGTTTGCTGTATAGGGAAATGATTTGGGTTTCCAATTTCGATAAATAATGTTCTTAATTCTCTTCTGTCTATTAATATTTGGGGGCATCTCGCATTAACAACGAGGGACTGCTGTTCATCCAAAGCATATGTATACTCAAGAAAATATCGTTTGTCAGTGCAAGGTTTGAAATAATTAACTTATGTAATATTGATCGCAGATATGGAAAGAAGTGACACAATAATTGAAAAATTTATGAATGAGTCTCCATTTAATCGAACCATAACGAATGGATCATTGCGTTCTAAACAAGAATGTCAACGTTTCAAATGGTAACTAAATATATTCTTTATATAATGGAGTAAAGTGTATTTATCATGATCTTATATTAATTCTAGAAGTTCTTTAAAAGTACGTCTGCAAAAAGTGTCAATATTACCTTGCGTTGCTTATCCGCCGAATTCTTATTTCTTATGTATATCATCACCCCAGGGTAAATAATGGACGATTCCAGTTTTTTTTTATAATAAAGAAGGGGAAGAAAAGGACATGCACACAGAAAAATATTGATAAGATAGAGTAGAGGGAAAGATAGAGGGGGGGGCACCTACGGAAACGTTCACGCTAAAATGTCTTGTTCCAATAAAAAATAATACAAAAAAGGAAATAAGAATAAAACAAAGAGAGAGAGAAGAGAGAGAGAGAGAGAGAGAGAGAGAGAGAGAGAGAGAGAAGAGAAGAGAGAGAGAGAGAAGTTAAATCAAGATTCTTATGCTTTTTACGGAATTTAACTATTTAGCAATAGCTCTTAATAAACGTATCAAACGTTGTAATTAATTAAATTATCATACAATGGTATATCCCAGAATCCTACATGTCAATAATCTTAAATATAATGGAGTAAGTGTATTTATAATGATACCATTTTAATAGGATGTATTGTGGTCTATATAAGATGATTATGTCAGGGTGTATACAGATTTTTTTCTGAACTCTAATAAGGAGTGGCATCGTTTCGTTTGACATGAGTTCAAGATATCGATCTCAGTACAAAAACAATGCAAACCGATAAAAGGATTTTTTGTTATTGATTTATCGCCCAGCTTAGCTTGCCTGAGTTCCAAGAACATATCTGGGAAAGAGCGAATATGAAAATTCAAAACCAAAACCAGCTGACTGCAATACTAACAAGGAAACAGATAATTTTTCTTTTTTTTCTTAGGAATTTAACTCCTATGCTTATTTTGTATATCATCTAAAGGCTATTCTTCAATCCACTGTATTTTTAAATATTCACACACACACACACACCACACACACCACACACACACACACACACATATAATATAGTATATATATAATATATGTGGTGTGTGTGTGGTGTGTGTGTGTGCTTGAGTGTGTGCTTTGTGTGTGGCGTATATATATTATATATATATATATATATATATATATATATATATAATATAATATATAATATATATAAAATGTTGTTCTGGTTCCAACGGGAGAAAATTCAATATTTTATAAAAAAAAAGAAGGTCCGCCAAAATGTATTTTGTTTCTCAGAAAAAATTGTTTAAATTCTTTTTGTTTACATTGCAACACGTGTTTCAGATTTCGGTATCTTCTTCAGGCTTTGCTTGAATTAATATGAAAATGAATTCTTTACATGGCATGTGTATATTTATATTACATAGAGGTATTTCACTCAATCATATATATATATATATATATATATATATATTAGATAGATAGATAGATATAGATAGATAGATATACATGCTGTGTGTTTATGTGTGTATGTATATTATGTATGTGCGTGTTTAAATATAGATTATTGAATACATAAGTTGGCTTTTCAATATTATTGTCAGACCATAATATATATATATATATATATATATATATAATATATATATATATAATATTATATATATATGTAGTGTAGCGTAGACATAATGTGAAATGCTGCTAGGTAATTCTCACCCGCAAGAAACAGACATTAACCAGCGCCATTCCCTTTATGTTTGGCTCCCCTAAATTATATATATATAATATATATATATATATATATATATATATTATATATATTATATAAGAATTTCAATTTGAGTAAGGTGAGAGGCTTTGAATGTCTCCAAAAGATCGTAATAAATTAAAAACATAAGCCTCACACAATAATATAATGATCAATTATCAACTGGGTACTCTTCGCTGTTTTATCAAATATGCACGCAGGTGTTCTTCAGATAGAGTAAACATCTTTATTATTGTCCATATGTCCACCTGGAATATGTCCAGGATAATAAAATAACATAATTTAGGGTAAAGAAAAGTAAATAACAAATCGACTACACCATTTGGTTCATAGAATGTACTAATTTGTTGATTTATAATTTCATTATAAAAAGTATGTTTTTAGCGAAATAATAATGCGGGCCTTTTAAAGTCAATAAACCATTTATTTTATTTGACTTTAATCAAAATTACACTGGGGATCATTTAACATTTTAATCATTTGGTTAGACTAATATCGGCATGCTGATTTCAAAACTACAGTTTTATTTTTTTTCTTATCACGTCATTTTTTCCTCTAACCAAGCTTACTCCCCAACATAAGTTATAATTGCATCGTTTCTATAAGTAAATGTGACTGGTCAACTGATTGTGTTGATTATTTTATTGAAAAGGAAGGAGAATTCCTTCAGATCTGGTGATCCCAGTCAAGACATTTGTTAAAGGCCAGTCTATTTTGCATTTTTAAATTAAAACCAAAGAACTAGTCCTTGGTCCCCTAACAAGATGTTCAAGCAGTGTGTTGAGACTTACAGATGTGGATCAAAAGAAAACGTGAAAAGTTGGCATTTGGTATACCCATGATTTCCGGAGCCAACTAATATTTCCATGCCTTTTAATTTTGTCTTAATGAAACATCACCATATTATTTCTCTGAATGTATTGAGATGAGGCTTTGAAAGATTAAGTATTATTTACGTTGTTTCGATATTGTCCGCCATCTTCATTGTTATTTGTACAACGTTCGGCCGATATATCCTCGGTCCTTCTTCAGGTAATTTCTTGGCGGACTCGGCACCTTCTCGGACTCGGGAATTTCCATTGGACACCATGGCCCCGAGTGGATTAGGCAGTTTGGTTAAAAGACAGTTCTAAGTGACAGTTATCTCTGGTTCCCGAGTTCAATCTGAGTGAAAGCAGTTAGAAAAATAATTAATTAGCAAACTACTACCCCCCCCCCGCAGTATGGTTAGGCGGAATGAGAACAGGAATACCCCCGTGGAAAAATAAAGGGTTAGGTTCAAAGTTCCCTGATGGCTCCGAATTACGACAAGAAATTCCGAGTTCGAAAAGAAGGTTCCGAGGTCCGAGAAGGTTCCCGGTCCGGACAAGAAATACTTGAGAAGCCGGAGGATAATATGGCCGAAACGTTGTACAAATAACAAATGAAGATGGGGACAATAGTCGAACAACGCTAATAATACAAAATCACCATTTACAAATAAAAACAATTATAAATTGAGTATCCTAGTCCTTAAACCATCATTATACGTTCAGTATCTCATTCAGCTGAAAATCCCAGTGTGGGGCAGTAGAAGATTGAGTGAAGCCTTCGGTGGAGAGGAATTGGCCTCTAGTTTCTGACAATAAAGCCTGTTTTCCAACATCACAACCAGCCATTTGTTAATTTATAGAAAAAAGTATGTTCCTACCTCGCAAAGGAAACTAGTGTCTTCTTAAAGTTCAATCATTAAAGCATTGCAAACGAAACGCAACTGTTTCCATTCCGCATTTGGATATTTTCTGCCTGCCAATTAAAAAAAATCAGGCCGGTGTGTTGTTGTCTATGGATATTTTTCTTGCCTGTCAATTAAAGATCAAGGCCGGTTGTGTTTGATGGTCTACAGATTCTGCAAGTTATCAAATATGAATATTTCATGGGGAATAATGCCAGAACCCAAAAATAATTATTGTTCTAGACAAGGTATTTACCTTGTGCAAAACATTCTTGGTAAAGGCATGAGAATTACATTGATTCTGGATAGTCCATAAAACTCTTTGAATTGCAACATGAGTATCAAGTTCCCATTTTCTGCATAACCGTATTGCTAACTTGCTTGGAGCCTTGTTGTGGCAGCAATACGCAAAGATGAATGATTCTACCAAGATTTGAAATTCCCACGGAAGGGTGGTATCAAGGTATAATTGGGATAAAAGTATAATGGCTGATATGGAGCATAAAGTTTGAAATTATCAGATTGAACACTCTAGAGAAAAATTATAAGTGTAAATTTGATTTAGCAAAATGTAAAATCTTTACACACAATTTTACATTAGATAATCTTTCCGTATGAACAAGATGAAATTTGGTTACAAATCTTAAATAGCTAGAGCAATTTTTAAAATCATTTTCCACTCTTACCATTTTTGGAAACATTCTATAAAAATAAGATTAAATTTGTTACAACGCTTACATTTTAATGGGATTTTTTTTTTACCAAGCGAGGTATCCCTTGTTTTACTTAAATAGTTGATATAATAGGAAAAAACCTGGGTAATTTTTTTATATTCAGTCAAAAATCAGTCAAAAAAAATGTCATTAACTAAAAAAAAAAAAAGTTGTGATACCAAGTTTTAATGTTTTTTATTATTTCCATATAAATAATTTTTAAAACATTCCATGAAATAAACAGAACATTATTAGATGCTTGTATTTCTATGGGTTTTTTGGGGTTTCTTTTTTTTTTCCACTATTTGAATTTGTTAATCTTTCTAATTTAATACTATTTCATTACATTTAAAATAAAATACTTACGTTCGGAGTGTGCATAGTATTACTAGTATGTATAATGAAATAATGATTATATATTTAGAAGAGAAAAATTGATGTTTCCAGTTACTACATAGCTAAATGTTCTGTATTTTTGTGTATATAATTTTCTACTGGTGACAAACATATTTTGGCAATTGACACACATAGAGGATATTCACAATAGATTCATATTTAGGAGTAAATAAACTAATGAACATATATCACGAAACATACATATTTATTTAGATAGCTAAAGCATTTATGGCTTCATAAAATTACTTTTATAAAATAGATTAAATTATTCGAAATCCATGATATAATTTATGAATTTTCAATCCACGCAGAGAAAATATTTAAAAACAACAACATCGAGAAAAAGATTATGGAATCATTCACAAAAAATATTAAATTAATAATTGCCGGTCCTCGTGCTTTTATGATATACCTTAATTGTTTAAGGTTGGGATTTTACTCATTTCAAAAGCAATATTCTTATTCCATACTTTCTGAATAACAGTTCATATATATAATATATATATATATATATATATATATATATATATATATTATATATATATATATATTAGTTATTAATCTGCGTTATTCGCGATATTGTCTCCATCTTCATTGTTATTTGTACAAAGTTTCGGCGATATGCCTCCGGCCTTCTTTCAAGTATTTCTTTTCGGACTCGGGAACCCTTCTCGGACTCGGGTAACGCTTCTTTTCGAACTCGGGGATCCATCAGGAACTTTGAAACCTAACCCTTTATTTAGTCACGGGGAATCCTGTTCTTTATTCCTGCTAACCATAGCTGGGGTAGGAGTTGTGTTAAATTATTTTTCTAACTGTCTTACCGGGATTGAACTCGGGATCCAGAGATAACTGTCACTTAGAATCTGTCTTAAACCTAACTACCTTTATCCACTAGAACCAATGTGTCCAATTGAATGAAGATGGGAACAATGTCCATAACGCAGATAAACTAATCTGCCAGCTCATCTCAAACATTCAGAGAAATAGTATATATATATATATATATATATAATATATTATATATATATATATATAACATCTATACGTCCTATGGCTTATTTTGTTAATCTGGTCTTAAAAACATAAGATACTATGCATCAGACAAATCACCTGTAAAGGCATCCAGGTGAATATCCTCATTTTTAGAGTAGGCATTTTTCTCGTGTATTATTCGCGCGTATACACGTAGTTACGTGCATGATGTTAGGAATGATACTTGATAAATATGGTTTCTCTTATGGTGGTCGATCCGGTGTCTTTGACCTTTCCAGTCCAAGAAGATTAGTATGTATTTTCTATGCGAACAAGCTCTGAATATTTCCCTATTTTAGCATTTAGATGAAGATAGATAAATAGATCAATATGGATTTTGTTAGTCCTAAAATGTAGTTTAATGGAATTTCTTATGATTATAATACAATGAAATAATGAAGCATTTTCCAATTACTGTAAAATAATTCTATTTTTGACGGGTCTCTGTTCCTACTGAAAGTCTTTTTATTCAGTCAATAATTTCGACAGAAGGGACGTAATTATTAACTTTTAATTGTCAATCTTGTACCTCCTACCTAAAGAGGTGTCAAATATTACCAATTGAGAAACAATGTTTCATATGAGGCTTTGATAATTTGCATATATAAGATTATTCAGAGTATTGTCCTCATCATTATTTATATTCACATCGCAACGTTTCGACGCAATGTGCCCACCGACATATTCAGCAAGTGGACAATCATCTTAGGTTCAGGTTTCAATTCAGTCCAAGGGTTTATAAATAGTAATACTTAACATAGCTCAACGCTTGTGTCCATGTTGGTTAACGGAAGGAAGAACGTCTACTCTGGTGGGTGAATCAAGGATTCAGTTCTAAGTTCGATTGAATGCTCCAGAGTTTGACAAAGGTTCCCGAGTAGATAAGAAACAATGAAGCCAGTCGGAAGGGTAGATCTGTCCGAACGTCCGTGTAATAACAATAAAAGATGAAGGCAATGTCCAATAATACAAACGTGTTCATTGTGAGGTCTAGTAGATACTATTTCATAAAAGGAAGGAAATGCAAAGACGACCCAACCTGCACCCTGCCCAATGGTACATGTCTAGAAAATCAATGAAAACCTCAATGTTTTCACTTTTAGTGTTTGAGGCGAATTGGGGGAACAATTTCCTATCTTTGTGTTTGTCGAAAGAGGACTTTCGATTTCCGTGTTTTTGAGAGGTGTTGACAACCAAGGAATCAATCATCGCATCAGGCCATCTTGTTGAACACGGCGTTTAGTGGAGCCCAGGGGCAAGGCGGCCGTACAAGCGTACATCCGGCTAACGAAAAGAATTACAGGAGACAATGCAAAAACACCTCATAAGACAGAGTTAATTTTCACCGTTTGTTTTCGCTTCTGTTTATTCTTTACTATTAGCTGTCGTAGTTAGCGTGACAGCGTCTAGGTTTCTAACTATTGAATCTCTCGCTCTCTCTCATAATGTCAATAAACATTTATCTACTCATCTATCAACGGTTCGCGTTGGGACCGTAAGGAAAAATGGTCAAAAATATGTCCGTGTCTTTGTGTGCAGGATCGAAATAAACGGAAAGATTGTTGAATGGACGTCGAAGACGAACCTTAAAGAATATTCTCATACTGTAACTTCCCTGTGTAACGTTATTCGCTTGTACAAATCAATGATATATAACTGCGCAGGGTGAACCGAAATGTTTAATATAATATTCTTTTAACCTATTATTCAGATTATACACACAACACACATACACAACACATATCTTTATTATAAATGGAGATTGTGTGTTTTTTGTCCTGTAATCCGAAACTATATTCCTATCAAGTCAACATTCCTTAGTTTATTGACCATCACATTCTCCAATGATTTTATTTTTATCTAAACCTCAATTAATTAATAAAAATTGTCTTCATTATTTACTGTTAACTATGTTACATTACTGACAACATGCAATTACTATTTATATAACAACAAAAATGCGGTTTACAGTGTGAACGGGAAGGCTAATTGCATATTAATATTTTAAAAATCGAATTTAATAAATATGGTGCTTAGTATTATTGATTTCTAACTGTTTTGGTTTTATTTTAATTGAATATAAGCAAAAATCTCGCTGTCGAGGAATCTTAAATTGAATCCAGTAATAAGAAAAAAAATAACTGTCTTTTATTTTTTACTTCCTTCTTATAAATAAATACTAATTAGAAAAAATAACAATGAAAGACGAGAGTGATGGAAGAGTAAAGTTTCAGTGTTCCCATTTGTTATTATACTCCCTCTGTTTCAAAATCTTTTATTATACATCCCTGTTTTCAAATCTTTTATTATATTCCCCTCTGTTTCAAATCTTTTATCTGTATCTTACTTTTAGTTTTATTAGTCTTTCTAATTTAATCAAATATTTTAGTTACATTAAACTTAAATACTTGCACCGCGAGGGAGAGAGATATATATACTTATATATATTATTATATAATATATAATATATGAATATATATAAAATATATATAATCCAAAAGTCCCAGAGAAGAATCTTCCCTTAGACTCAGAAAGTTTTATTTTAAAAAAACTGTCGCAGTTTGAGAGCTCAATGTGTGGTCTTAATGTTAGAGCTCACAGAGCAAATATATGCACCTCCGGGTGCAAGTAATTTAAGTTTAAATGTAATAAAAATTGTTTAAATTAGAAAGACTAATAAAATAATAAGAATACAGATAAAAAGATTGAGAACAGAGGAAATAATAATAAAAGATTTGAAACAGGGGAGTATAATAAAAGATTTGAAACGAGATAATACAATGGAACAACTGAACTTACTCTCCTCACTCTCGTCTTTCATTGTTATTTTTTTCTAATTTAAGTATTTTTATAAATGGAAAGTAAAGAATAAATGACAGTTATTTTTTTCTTTTATGAATTCTTATTTTATTTTTTAAGATTATTGAAGAGATTTTGCTTCATGATTCATTAAAATAAAACCTAAACAGTTAAGAATCAATAATACTAAGCACATATTTTATTAAATTCATTTTTATAATATAATATGCAATTAGCCTTCACCGTTCACTGGTAACGCTATTTGTTTGTATATATAAATACAAATTGCATGATATGTAGTATGTAGAACATATATGGTTAACAGTATTAATAATGTAACAATTTTATTAATAATTGAGGTTAATAATAAAATAAATATCATGGTGAATGTGAGCGTCAATACTAAGGGGAATTGTGACTTGAGTAGTGAATATAGTTTCGGTTACAGACAGAAAAACACAGAAGTCCACTTAAATAAGATATGTGTGTGTGTGTGTGTGTGTGTATAATCTGAATAATAGTTTTAAAGAATATTATATTAAAACATTTTCGGTCGCAGTTATATATCATTGATTTGTACAAGCGTAACGTTACACAGGGAAGTTACCAGTATGAGAATATTCTTTAAGTTCGTCTTCGACGTCCATTCAACAATCTTTTCGCCGTTTTATTTTTCGATCCTGCACACAAGGACGACGGACATATTTTTGACCAGTTTTTTTCCTTCGGGTCCACGAACGTTGATGATTGAGTAGATAAATGTTTATTGACATTATTGATGAGAGAGCGAGAGATCAATAGTTAGAAACCTAACGCTGTCACGCCTAACTACGAATCAGCTAATAGTAAAAAGAATAAACAGATAGCGAAAAAGCAAACGGTGAAATTAATCCTCTTGGTCTTATGAGGTGTTTGCTGTCTCCTGTATCTTTTCGTTTAAGGCCGGATGTACGCTTGACGGCGCCTTGCCCCCCTTGGGCTCCACTAACGCCGTGTTCAACAAGATGGCCTGATGCGATGAGTATGATCTTGGTTGTCAAACACTCTCAAAACACGGAAATCGAAAGTCTCTTTCGACCAAAGCACAAGATAGGTAAATTGTTCCCCAATGCCTCAAAACACTAAAAAGCTGAAAACATTAGGTTTCCATTGATTCTAAGACATTGTACTTGGGCAGTGGTGGCAGGTTGGGTCGTCTTTTGGGGCAATCCTCCTTTTATGAAATATAGTATCTACTAGAACCTCAACATGAACACGTTTTATTTATTTGGAGACTATTGCCTTCATCTTTATTGTTATGTTACACGACGTTTCGACAAGAATCTACCCTGCCGGACTGCTTCAGTTGTTTCTTATCGTACTCGGGAACTTTGTCAAAACTCTGGAGCATTTCATATCGAACTTAGAACTGAATCCTTTGAAGTTCATACCACAGGAGTAAGACTGTTTCCTTCCGTTAACCACTTGACACAAGCGTTGAGCTATGTTAGTATACTATGTTATTAATATACCCCTTGGAACCTGAATTGAACCTGCAACCTAGAGATATGTTCACTGCTGAATATGCTCGGTGGGCACATTGGTCGAAACGTTGTGAATATAATAATGAATGAGGACAATACCTGCAATATATCTATATAATGCATTATCAAGCCTCAATATGAAAACATTTGTTTCTCATTGGTATATTGACACCTCTTTTTTAGGTAGGGAGGTACAGATGACAATTAAAAGTTAATTAATTACGTCCTTCTGTCGAAATAATTGACTGAATAAAAGACTTTCAGTAGGAAACAGAGACCCGTCAAAAATAGAATTATTTTACAGATTAATTGGAAAATGCTTTCATTATTTCATTTGTATTATAATCATAAGAAATATCATAAACTACATTGTTAGTATAACAAAATCATATGAATCTATTTATTATCTTCATCTAAATCTAAAATAGGAAAATATTCAGAGCTTGTTCGCATAGAAAAAATACATACTAATCTCTTGGACTGGAAAGTCAGACACCGGATCGACCACCATAAGAGTAAACATATTTTCAGTATCAATTCCTAACATCATGCACGTACGACGGTGTGATACGCGGAATAAATAACGAGAAAAATGCTCTAACTTTCTAAAAATGATGGATATTCACCTGGATGGCCTTTTACAAGGGATTGTGTCTGATGCATAGTATCTTATGTTTTTTAAACCAGTAATTACAAAAGCCCATAGGACGTATAGATTGTATATATAATATATTATATATATATTATATTATAATATAATATACTATATCTCTGATGTTGAGATGAGGGCTTGGAGATTAGTATTATCTGCGTTTTCGGGACTATTGTTCCCATCTTCATATCAATTGGACACATGGGGTCTAGTGGATAAGGTAGTTAGGGTTTAAGAACCAGATTCTAAGTGACATTATTCTGGATCCCGAGTTCAATCCTCCCGAAGTAAGAAGACAGTTAGAAAAATAATTAACACAACTCCTACCCCAGCTATGGTTAGCAGAAATAAGACACAGGATTCCCCCGTGGGACTAATAAAGGGTTAGGTTCAAAGTTCGGTGATGGGGATCCGCGAGTTCGAAAAGAAGGTTCCGATCCGCGAGAAGGTTTCCCGAAGTCCGGAAAAAGAAATACTTGAAGAAGGCCCGGAGGGACATATCGGCCGATAAACTTTGTATAACAAATAACATGAAGATGGGACAATAGTCCGAAATAACGCAGATAATACTATAGTATATATATATAATATATAATATATATATATATAATATATATATATATCTATATTGACTGTTTATTCTAGGAAAGTTTGGAATAAGAATTTGCTTGAAAAATGGTAAAATCCCACCTTAAACAATTAAGTATATCATAAAAGCAGAAGGACCGGCAATTATTAATTCTATATTTTTTGTGAATGAATTCCATAATCTTTTTCTCGATGTTGTTTGCTTTTTAATAATTTTCTCTGTCGTGGATGAAAATTAAATTATATCCATGGATTCGAATAGATTTATCTTTTTATAAAAGTAATCTTTTTATGAAGCCATAATGTTTAGCTATCTAAATAAATATGTATGTTGGTGATATATGTCCATTAGTTTATTTACTCCTAAATAATGAATCTATGTGAATTCCTCTATGTGTGTCAATTCCAAATTGTTGTCACCAGTAGAAAATTTATATTACACAAAAATACAGACATTTAGCTATTGAAAAGTACTGGAAACATCAATTTTTCTTTATCTAAATATATTTTCAGTATTCATTATACATAACTAGATAAACTATGCACACTCCGAACGTAAGTATTTGATTTTTATGTATGAATTATATTAATTAGAACAGATTAACCAAAATTTCAAAATATGAAAAAAAAAAGAAACCCAAACCCATAGAATACAGCATCTAAAATAATGTTCTGTTTATTCATGGGAATGTTTTAAAAATTATTATTAATGGGAAATAATAAAACATTACATTGGTATCCACAACTTTTTTTTTTTTAGTTAGATGTGACATTTTTTTTTGACTGAATTTTTGACTGAATATAAAAAAATTACCCAGGTTTTTTTTCTCTAATTAAATCACTATCTAGTAACAAGGATAACCCTCGCTTGGTAAAAAAAATCCCATTAAAATGTAAGCGTGTAACAAATTTTAATCTTATTTTATAGAATGTTCAAAATTGTAAGTGGAAAATGATTTTAAAAAATTGCTTAGCTATAAGATTTGTACAAATTCATCTTGTTCATAAGATTATTTCTAATGGTATTGTGTAAAAGTATTTACATTTTGCTAAATCAATTACAATTAAATTTTTTTCTAGAGTGTTTCAATCTGATAATTTCACTTTAGCTCCAATATTCAGCATTAACTATATCCATATACCTTGATACCATCCCTCCGTGATTTCAAATCTTGGTAGAATCATTCAATCTGCGTATTGCTGACCACAACAAGGCTTTCCAAGAAGTTAGCAAATAAGGTTATGCAGAAAATGGAACTTGATACTCATGTTGCAATCAGGTTTATGACTATCAGAATTCCAATGTAATTTCTCATGCCTTTACCAAAGATGTTTTTTGGACAGGTAAATACCTTGTCTAAGAACCAATATTTTTTTGGGTTCTGGCATTATCCCCATGAAATATTCATATTTGATAACTTGCCAGAATCTGTAGAACCATCAACACACCGGCCTTGATTTCTTTAATTGACAGGCAAGAAATATCCATAGACAATCAACACACCGGCTTGATTTTTTTAATTGCAGGCCAGAAAATATCCAAATGCGGAATTGGGAAACAGTTGCCGTTCCGTTTGCAATGCTTTTAATGATTTGCTTTAAGAGACATCAGTTTCTTGTGCGAGGTAGGAACATACTTTCTTTATATTAAACAAAATGGCTGGTGTAGAATGTTGGAAATAAACAGGCTTTATGTCAAACTTAGAGGCCAAAATTCCTCTCCACGAAGGCTTCTCAAATCTCTACTGCCCACACTGGGAATTTTCAGCTGAATGAGATACTGGACGTATAAAGATGGTAGACTAGGATACTCAAATTTTATAAATTGTTTTATTGTAATATGGTGATTAGTATTATTAGCGGTTGTTCGGACTATTGTCCATCTTCATTGTTATTTTTTGTAGCAAGCGTCTTCGGCCGATATATCCTCCGGCTTTTCTTCAGGTATTTTCTTTCGGACTCGGGAACCTTCTCGGAACTCGGGACCTTCTTTTCGAACTCGGGAAATTTTCCTGTCGTAATTGGGAGCCATCAGGGAACTTTGAACCTACCTTTATTTATTCCACGGGGTATCCCTGTTCTCAATTCCGCTTAACCATAGCTGGGGGGGGGGTAGTAGTTGTGCTATTAATTATTTTTCTAACTGCTTTCACGTCACGGATTGAACTCGGAACCAGAGAATAACTGTCCACTTAGAACTGTCTTTTAACCAAACTGCCTAATCCCACTCGGCCATGTGTCCAATTGGAAATTCCGAGTCCGAGAGTTGCCGAGTCCCGCCCAAGAAATACCTGAAAGAAGGCCGGAGGATATATCGGCCGAAACTGTTACAAATAACAATGAAGATGGGGGACAATAGTCCGAACAACGCTTAATAATACTAATCCTTCTAAAGCCTCATTTCAAAATTCAGAGAAATAATTGGTGATGTTTCATTTAAACAAATTAAAAGCATGTGAAATAATATTTGGCTCTCGGAAAATCATGGGTATACCAAATGCCAACTTTTTTCACGTGGTTTCTTTGATACCACATCTGTAAAGTCTGCAAACACCACTGCTTGAACATCTTGTTAGGGACCCAAGACTAGTTTGAGTTTTAATTTATATGCAAAATAGACTGGCTTTACAAATGTCTTGACTGGGAAATCACCAGATCTTGAAGAATCTCTCCTTCCTTTTCAATAAATAATCAACACAATAGTTGACCAGTCACATTACTTATAGACAAACGATGCAATTATACTTATTTGGGGAGTAAGCCTTGTAAGAGGAAAATGACAGTGATAGAAAAAAAAATAACTGTAGTTTTGATCAGCATGCCGATTATTAGTCTAAACCAAATGAAAAATGTCTAAATCGATCCCCAAGTTGTAATTTGATAAAGTCAAATAAATAAATGGGTTTTGACTTTAAAAGGCCGCATATTTATTTTTCGGTAACACATACTTTTTATATGAAATTATAATCAACAAAATTAGTACATTCTATGAACCAAATGGTGTAGTCGTGTTGTATTTACTTTTCTACCCTAAATTGTTATTTTATTATCCTGGCATATCCAGGTGACATAATGGACAATAATAAAGATGTTTACTTCTAATCTGAGAACACTGCGTGCATATTGATAACAGCGAAGAGTCCCAGTGATAATAGATCTTAATATTATTGTGTGAAGGCTTATGTTTTATTATTTACCGATCTTGGAGACATCAAGCCTCTCACCTTACTCAAATTGAAAATTCTTATAATATATAATATATATATATATATATATATATATATTATATATATTTATATATAATTTAGGGGAGCCTAAACATAAAGGGATGGCGCTTGGTTGAATGTCTGTTTCTTTGGGGTGGAATTTTACTAGCAGCATTCACATTTTGTCTACGCTACACTAATATATATATTATAATATATATATATATATAAATATATATATATTATATTATAATGAAGGTCTGACAAATAATATTGAGCAAATCTTTTATGTATCAATATATCTATATTAAACACGCACATACATAATATACATAACACACATAAAACACACACATATATCTATCTATCTATCTATCTATCTATCTATCTATATATATATATAATATATATATTATATATATATAATGAAGTGAAATACTCATGTATATATAAATATACACATGCATGTAAGAATTCATTTCATATTATCAAAGCAAGCCCTGAAGAAGATACCAGAAGATCTGAAACACGTGTTGCATATGTAAAACAAAAAGAATTTAAACAATTTTTTCTGAGAAACAAAATACATTTTGCGGACCGTTCTTTTTTTTAATAAAAATTGATTTTCTCCCGTTGGAACCAGAACAACATTTTATATATCATATATATATATATATATATATATTATATATTATATTATATATATATATTATAAATATATATACGCACACACAATGCACACACTCAAGCACACACACNGAGAGAGAGGAGAGAGGTGGACAGAGGGAGACAGAGAGAGAGCGAGAAAGAGCAAGGGAGAGTCAAGGGGTTTCATGCTGTTAGCATGCTTTGATGATTATATAATATATATATATATATATATTATATATAATATATATATATATATATTAATATATTTGCATTATATATATGTCACATTTGAACTTAGCATTGAATTATTGGATGTGAATACGTAAGGAATGATGACAAAGCAGATTGTGTATATACACACACACACAACACACACATATATATATATATATATATATTATATATATATGAATACAATGTCATATATCAAAGTGATGACAAAAACATTATATATATAATATATATCTATATCTATATATATATATATATATATATATATATATATATATATATACAATGTTATATATCAAAGTGATGACAAACATTATATATATTATATATATTATATATATATATATATATATATATATATATATAAATGTGCTTTGCCCTTACTGCCTTTGGTATTCACATTCAAAAATTGCATGTAAAGTTTAAATGATGACATATTTGCAACTGTTCAAAATCAACCTGTCGTATATGCAATTCATATGATGCCTTCGTTACATAAGAATAATTTTCATTGAGACTGCATAGAAATCTTCAGTTCTCGGGGTAACGCGAGATCTTTTCCGATTGTAATTAGCAGAACGCGGGGAACATTTTCTCAAGAAAAAATCCAAGTAAATAATTGCCACATATTTCCAGAAAAAATATCCGAGATTCTTTTTTTTATTTCACTGCAATTGCACTTCATCTTCTAATTCTTTTTTTTTTCTAGCCTCTCTCTAGTTAGTGAAAATGTCATCAAGTTGATAGATAATGATTGAACGCGCGAAATCACGGCAGATTCCATGATGCGTTGGCAACAGAAACAAGACGTAATGCATCAAATTCTGCGAAAATATTTATATCAGCGCTATGGAGATGAAAAAAGAAGTAAGTACATATGCGTGAATCGTCTTGTGATTTTTAAAGATATTATGGGAAAATGCGCATTGTACGCAAATGCTAAATGGAACATTATATATATTAATATATATATATATATATATATATATATAAATTGAGAGAGAGAAAGAGAGAGAGAGAGTGAGAGGGGGCATGGAGAGAGAGAGATAGAGAGAGAGAGAGAGTGGAAGACAGAAACAAAAACAGATGAAAAGTTGGGCTGAAAAGTTCAAATGATGACGTCATATTTGCAGATGTCTTTTTTACCCATGGGATATACACACTGCAACACTCATCAAATAATTATATGGATGATGGGTGTGGGGTTATGCTAAATAATTTACCCCATTTGATCACATTCCTTATATATATATATATATAAATATATATATATATATAAATTATATATATATATATCAAAGTCATACACAGACAGAATCACATCTCCTAAGTGTCGATACACTTTGCAGACTACCTCACAGCCGGGATCAAAAATTCAGTCAGGTCTCGATCCCGGCTAGAGGTAGCTGTTAAAGTGTAGCCACACTGATGAGAGGCGAAACCTCGAAACACGTGTCTGTGGATTAACTTATTTATTATATATATACTCCCACTTGGTTGAGTTCTCTAAATAGGGATTTAATTGGAAATTCACCGTCTGGCGTATAGCTAACCCTCACTTTGTTTACAAAATTAGAGCACTCTCCTGAATTCATTTCAGATTAAAAATGTATCAATTAAATATTCTCCTAAATTTCACAGCTGCTAATGGCCGTATGGGTAAGAGACGAAAATTCAGTCAGGTCTCGATCCCGGCTAGAGGTAGCTGTTAAAATGTAGCCACACTGGTGAGAGTTGAAACCTTGAAACACGTGTCAGTGGATTAACCTTTATATATATATATATATATATATATATATAGTTGTACGTGTGTGTGTATGTGGATATATGTGAATATTTATGTATGTATGTTTTCTATGTATGCATGCATGTATATGCACATAAATGATATATATATATATATATATATATATATATATATATATATCATTTATGTGCATATACATGCATGCATACATAGAAAACATACATACATAAAATATTCATAATATAATATATATATAATATATATATATATATATATATATATATATATATAATAAATTTTATATGCTAAGTAGGCATCCCTGTATTAGCTAAATACTTAGAATATTTTAATTGAATATTCTTAAAAAGATTTTTCTTTCAATGCATTTCATTCTATTTCAATTACCAGGAATCAATAATGCCCTCGATATTACTTTGCCTGTGATAAACAGATTTTCTGCTACACCCTTTTCTACCTAGAGTTTCAAGGAACAGAACAAGTATTAACCATCTGAACCCCAACTTGAATTTACTAACAAAAGAACTAAACACCTAAAATAGCGTCAAGAAAAGTTCACTGTATTTGTATTACTTTAAGTATTGCGACGATAGATTCTAATTGAATTACTAGTAATCAATAATGTCTTCAATATCATTTTGCCTATAATAAAAAGTACAATATATTTGTATTATAGAAAGTAATACTACGATAGATTTCCATCTGTATTTAATTAGAAGAGAATAGTACTATTTATATCTTATTAGAAACAGAGCAAATAAAAACATCTCTATCATAAACACATCTCTATCATGTCGGCCGGGGTTTGAGAATATACCGACTGCATAGGGGTAAGATCCTCCAGTGGGGCTACCTGTTGGTCGTGGGTGGCGACTCCTGATGCTTATGGATGACACTCTGGTGTGGCTGGGCAGTCCATGACATGCATAACTCCACTTGGGCCTTTACTTAGGCAAGCCGGGTTGTTGGAGAGACCCTCTCCGAATAATCGGTTCGGCACGTCAAGCCCTCGTTCCTATAGTATTGTCCAAAATCTATTACCCTTATAGGAAGCTCTAAGCCTTTTTATCATATATGTGCTAGTAAGCGGTGACTGAGGGTTTATTTTCCTGGGTATGACGTTAAACATTATCTGATGGTGAAGTTCCAATTCTGGAGCTTTGCTGAGTGTAGAGCACCCCTTCATTAGCATTACTCCCAGATCCACTGTATTCCGGAGTGTAGTACCTGTTAGGGTTCGATCTATGGGTTAAATAGAAAAAAATGAGTCCCAAAAATGTGTTTAAAAAATTGAGTACCCATCAAGAATGTTCCACGTGAAATAACCCACTAAGGGGTGACATGTCGTAAAATCCAACCAACCAACCAACCTATCATTATGGTAAATGTGTGCCTCTGTATGTAACATAATTATTGGGAAAATAAAATATTTTAAGAAACTGTTTTCTTCTATAAATTAATTAAGATACAAGCAATAACGTGGACAGAAACTAAAAACTTGTAAAATATTTTGATACATTGAACTACTTAATGTTGCTGGGATGAATACTAGATATATTAGGAGTGTTTTCGGTAAAGTTGGATTTCGACTTTGTAGGTGTGTGCTGTTGCTAGAAGCAACATTCAGAGTGGTGGATGATGGTATGAGTTAGTTAAGCGAGCGGGGTGGCTGATTAGTTAAATTTAGGTGTTTTCTAACTTTACCCAAAATACAATACATCTTAAAGCACATTATATATTAGGAGTGTAAACAAATTTACAATGAAAAAAATATTTTTAACTGTATATTTAACTTGTTTTCGAAGAACGAGAGTTGGAATATTTTGTGGATGCATTATATATAAGATTGAGAATTATGAATATAACGAGAAAAGGAATAGAAATTCAAAAAATAACAAATAAGAATACGAGCATAATCAAAATAAACTAAGAAAACAATGAAGATGTAACATGTCACAACGGAAAATGATAACTTAGGAAAAAAAATATTAACTACTAGAAAAGTATACTAAAATATATTTGTTATAGAAGACATGGACAATATATGACAGAGTCAAACAGTACGAGGAGAGTAATCTATTCTCGAACAATAATAGCGGATTAATAGCGGATTCTATCAACATGTTAATAGGGAAACGAAAAAGAAAGTTGAATACTTGGCAGATGTTCCAAAAACAGTTTACTTCTGGAGTTGTGGAAGAAGAAAAACGAAAATTAAACGAAATTCTCCGATAAACTACACTCGGATCTGCCCCTGACGTTAAAGTGGTTTCGGGTTGAATCAGCTACCCGTAGCCGAGTTATGGGAAATATTTCAGGAAACACGAGTATTAATATATCTTATTATAATGGAGCTTCTGTGTTTTTCTGTCTGTAACCGAAACTAAATCACTACTCAAGTCACAATTCCCTTAGTTATTGACGTCACATTCACCATGAATTTATTTTAATTTTAACCTCAATTATTAATAAAATTGGTTTACATTATTAATACTGTTAACCATATCTACATACTAATATCATGCAATTGTATTTATATATACAAGAAATAGCGGTTTACAGTGTGAACGGGAAGGCTAATTTGCATATTGATATTTAAAAGATGATTTTAATAAATATGTGCTTAGTATTATTGATTTCTAACTGTTTGGTTTTATTTTAATGAATATGAACAAAAATCTCTTCAATGAATCTTAAAAGAAATCCATTAAAAAGAAAAAATAACTGTCATTTTATTCTTTACTTCCAATTTTAACTAAATACTTAAATTAGATAAAATAACAATGAAAGACGAGAGTGATGGAAGAGTAAGTTTCAGTAGTTCTATTTTTCGATTATATCCCCCTCTGTTTCAAATCTTTTTATCTGCATTCTTATTTAGTTTCATTAGCCTTTCTAATTTAATATAATAATTTATTACATTCAAACTTAAATACTTGCACACGGAGGGTGCATATATTTGCTAGAAGTTATAATAGACGCAACTTCATGATGTATAGTTGATAAAAATGGAGGGTCATCAAAGAGCAATGATCGAAGTAGAATCAGATGAACCAAATACACTGGCCCCCTCCGAACAATTGGCTGGTTTTATCAAGCACTACCATCTATATGATTGTGCCCACCTTTTTGCCATCATGGCAATTCCTAACGTCATCTTATAATGTATATATTTACCAACCCCTCCGCCCGAGCAGGATGCGATACAAGGTCAATTTTTAAGCGGAGTTTAACAGGTGTGAATTCAAAGTTTTCCTTCTCCTAGACTGGTTACCTAGCCATGGTTAAAGAGCCCAGTCTACCCTGCTATTTACTGATAGCTGGAGAGAGAAGTGGATTCATACCTTTCCCAATGGTATTAGCACCACGTGAAAAGCCAACAGCTTCGTCCAGGAATTGAATTCGGGTAGACGAATCCATTTCCCACGGCTCTAACCATTAGTCCACGCGCCTCCATATCATATATACGCGTCATCTTATCATATATGTGCTAGAAGGTGGTGGCTGAGGGTCGTAATGTCCTGGATATTACGTTAAACCCTATATGATGGTGAAGTTCCAAACTCTGGGGAATGTGGAGTACCCCTTCATCATCATTACTCTCATGTCCACTTTGACGCGGATTGGTAGTAACTGTTATGGTACTAGCTATGGGTTAAATAGATAAAAGATGAGGCCTAAACTGATGTGTTTAAGAAAATTGTGTACTCATCGAGAATGAATAAAACAAAACATTTTCGACATAAAATGACCCAATAAAATTACAACCAACCAACCAACCAAGGAAGGAGAAAAAAGTTTATAACCAATTTCAAATAAAAGTAATATATAAAATGATATCCAAATAGCTACACACATAACAACCATACCCCACAAAGAAGAAATAAAACAAAAACATTTTCAGTATTATTTGCGTTATTCGGACTATTGTCCCCATCTTCATTGTTATTTGTACAACGTTTCGGCCGATATACCCTCCGGACTTCTTCAGGTATTTCTTGTCGGACTCGGTAGCCTTCTCGGACTCGGGAACCTTCTTTTCGAACTCGGAAACTTTCTTGTCGTATTCGTGAGCCATCACGGAACTTTGAACCTAACCCTTTATTTATTTCACGGGGGTATCCTGTTCTCATTCCGCTAACCATAGCTGGGGTAGGAGTTGTGTTAATTAATTATTTTTCTAACTGCTTTCAATCAGGATTGAACTCGGGAATTGTCACTTAGAACTGTCTTAACCTAACTACCTAATCCACTCGGCCATGTGTCCAATTGGACAATTGATTGTGAAGGGTATATCGGCCGAAACATTGTATAAATAACAATGAAGATGGGGACAATAGTCCGAATAACGCAAATAATACTAATCTTCAAGCCTCATCTGAAACATTCAGAGAAATAAAAACATTTTCGGCATAAAATAACCCAGTGGGTTGACATGCCGTAAAACCCAAGCCAGAAACCAGCCAACCAACCAACCAACCAACCAAATACACCATTCCAAATGATTACATGGAGTTAGTCTACTATTGTCATTGAGAAATATTGTGAAGATATCAATAATTTTTTCCAAGCCTTATCACACTAAACAATCGATACGTTGTGAAAACTTTTCACTCTGTCTAGCGAATATTCAGTGGGATAATAAGTCGCCAAATAGCATAATATTTACGAGATTGATTCTTAATAAGGTGTTGATAAGCTTCCAGCCACCTTAATTACTCCGATTAATTTCCACAGATCGAAGACTCGTGAACGATCACTGTTTTTACGATGATCAATACCAAATTATATCGCACGCTCACAGACCAGTTCCACTATCTTTCAAATTATAGTCGGTTTCTTCTTTTCTTCGCACAGTCAAATTTAGAATCGCCTTTCCCGACAGCAATTAGCGTATATTGCCTTTAATAAGTCCAAAAGCACTCAAACACTGATTAATTTTGGGTGAATTTCGCCTGGGTAATATTTTGGAAAATAATCATATTCTGGTATTCTAAGATGTGGTCTATTAATACTGTCTGCAAAAACAATAGATTGTTATGACTGAAGGATAGTAAACAGATATTTGGTAATCTAGGACAATTATATATATATATATATATATATATATATATATATATATTATATATATAATGTATATATATATATATATATATGTGTGTGTGTGTTCGTGTGTGTAAAGGAAAATTGAGAAAATACGGATAAAACACAAAACAACTTCGTTCGTATTTCCTCAATTTTCAATAACTTTTTGTCGGATTTACCCATTCTGTTCCTACTTATATATATATATATATATATATATATATATATAATATATATATATATATTTGGAAGATATGTGCTTAATTGAAGTCATGCCTACTTTTGAAAATTAATTAGTTAATAATTAAGAAATTTAAGGCGGGCATATATGTTCAAATGTAAGGCTAAACAAATCGAGAAAATATCAATCCCTGTATGTACATTTCGACCTATTAGGTCTCATCAGCAAGGTTATAGACATGGGAGACTGCTCCGTGTGTGACTCGAAACCTCGACTGCCAAGCAGGCGGAGATTCTAACCACTACACCAGCTTGCCATTCTCAGATTCTTCGTATGTTTTGAACTTATTTATATTCCACTTTTTATTGACTTGCTACACGACAGTACCAACACCAAAAATAAAAATAATTATCTAATTTATCTACTACACCTAATTCAAAACCTCAAACCTCCTCATCAAAAATAACACAAACTCTCCTAAAAACTCCCTAAACCAAACAAATGTAGTCTGTAAATTCACTTGCCCGTTCCGAGAGTGCCTCTCAGAAAACAAATCAAACATTCATAGCTACATTGGACATACCACTACAACACTCTCCCTTCACCTTACATACCATGTCTGATATTAGTGCCATAAAACAACATTTAATTACAAAACAACTAGATAAATTCACCTCCCCCGGCATTAGAACAATTCTCACCTAAAACACCAAAAACGTCTATAAAAATAACAATAAGAAACGCCTATAAATTCTTGAGGCAATATACATAAAAAAACTAACATTAATAAAATAGCATTCTACCTGTCATAATATATTAGCTATCTTTAATAACTATACACTAAACAGGCAACCCTCTAAAAATAATAGACCCTTCTAATTTAAAAACAAAATAGATAAAAGAACGAAAAAACGAACTAACACCAAATCATATACCCCATGATGTCGACTGAAGAAGCAGTCGAAAGCACTCGGGCTGAGAGTGGTGGAAGAATCCTATTCCAACTGGATCCTAACATTAGAAAGATTGCCAGAAAACTGGAAAAATCCAAATCCAAATAATGATATATATATATATATATATATATATATATATATATATATATATATACCAACCCATAGAGGATGTGGCACAGAATCAATTTCTCAATCAGAGTTTGTGAATAGCTGGAAGGATATTAGTTAGATTCATGCCTCTCTCAAGAGGTATTAGCGCAAGGCAAAGTGCAATCAGCCTCTTCCAGGATTTGAACTCGTGCCGTGTACATTTCATACGCAGGTAACCATTACACCACGTCCCTCTATATATGGTTTCTATATCTTCGCCATCTCTAACTATATATATATGTCCGTATTTCACTTAGCGCTAATACCCTTGGGAAAGGTATGAATCATACTCCCTCCCCTCAGTTATGGGTAAATAGTAGGGCAGATGGGCTCTTTAACCTTGGTTAGGCAACCGGTCTAGGAGAAGGAAAACTCTGAATTCAAACCTGTTGTACTCCGCTTAAGAAATTGACCTTGTGTCGCATCCTGCTCGTGCGGAGGGGTTGGTAAATATATATATATATATATATGTCCGTATGAGTTTTCTTAAATGGGTCTCTCTACCTCCCTCCCTCCCTCCCTCTCTCTCTCTCTCTCTTTCTCTCTCTCTTATATATGTATATATGTCCACATGAGATTGCTTCAGTGGGTCTTAATCTTTCTCCGCTTCCCTCTCTCTAACTATATATATGTCCGCATGAATAAGTATTTTTTTCCCTCCTCTCCTCTCCCTCTCTCTCTCTCTCTCTCTCTATCTCTCTCTCTCTCTCTCTCTCTCTCTCTCTTATATATGTATATACGTCCACATGAGATTTCTCAGTGGGTCTTTATCTTTCTCCCTCTTCCCTCTCTCTAACTATATATATGTCCGCATGAGTAAGTATTTTTCTCCCCCCCTCTCTCTCTCTCTCTCTCTCTCTCTCTCTCTCTCTCTCTCTTGAATACCAACTTGACTTTCGCCTTGACAAGTAGAAGTGTGATAATCGAAAAACAAATCTAGTGACCACGAGGCACACACACGTTAGCAACACAGTGGAGAAAAGTCAATATGTTGTTTTGCTTTCTTGGGTTCTAATTAGAAATGTTCCAATTGAAAACGACGTGTTAGACTCCCCTAATCCAATGGGGATTTGACATTTTATTCGCTATCGGCCATTTTTATCGTCTCTTGATGTGTAATTTGTTCGCTACCAACAATTTGCTTGAAGCGAAGTCCGTTTTGTTGACAATGTATCCCAATGCTAACAACAAACATTCTACCAAGCAATAAAAAAAAATGTAAAACCAAATATTCGACGATATTTTGATTGAAATTGAACGATTTCAATCGCCCTTCTGTGTGTCTGAAATTATTAAATAACATTGAATTCCGGAAGAAAGGTTAACATATGTTTATTACCTTTTGGTTAAAAGATATAATAAAAATAAATTCCAACGCGCTAAGGGGACTATTTTTGAAGAATCAATGTTTCATTCATTGTTTATTTCTACCATGGTAAATACAGTTTCAGTTTTAAGACTTTTTCAGCACATCTTATATTCCTGTCATGTTGTCATGTACTCTACTACCACTCACACACACACACACACACGTATATAAAAAAAAGTCGGTGGGGCGGCCTAATGTCGATATCAGCCAGACAGCGAGGGAGCCTATCCCCTTTTCCAATAGCGCTAGACCAAGGAGGTTATTTTAGCATCTGAGGTGGAGCGCCACACCTACCATCAGCTCCTCACTTTACCGCACAGATTCTCTGTCGCAACTACTCGAAATCTACTACTTGACTGTGTAGTCCGTTTTATTTATGGGTTTCGTTGGACGAGTCCGACTTTCTTGTAGGGGAAAATATCTTCCCTTATAACACCCTTTAACAGTTTACTAGCATCTTTCATTAAAGAAAGCGATAAAACTATATTAATTCTATTCATTCACTACGATTGTCAACAGACCTAATGAAAGAAAACCAAGAAGTAGACAAACATACCAGAATAACAATTACATTTAATGCCGGCCAAAATTACCATCATTATATCATGCTAGCAGCACTGATCTCCATAACAATCTCTCGCCAACCGTCCCTATCACCCATCGCCCTCGTCAGGTCCTCTGCACAGCATCCAGTATTCGCACAGGGCTTGTCAATGTAAGTTTTTGTTGGGTGGTCTGCAATGGTGTTTTCATGTGATGACATCCACAAGAGAACGTCGCTTATATGTTCGTCGAAGAAGAAAAAAGCTCATCATCGTTCCAGCGAACAATCGAATTAAAATAACGAAAATTGAAAACATAGTAAAATATTCTATTATATTTTAATGAAATCTGAACGAATTGAATGATTATTTCAATTTCCCTTCAGTCAATTAACTAGAATCTTTTAAAGAAAGCGATAAAACACTTAATTTCAAGAGTTTTATAAATTGCTTGAAGAATTGTGGGTATACACGTTTTAGGGGTTGGGTTTGAAGGCTATCATAATAGAAGTGTAAAGGAAAACGAGGTAGCTATGATGCTGTTCATTTACATTTGATGTATTCTCTTAATATTTTGAGATGAAAAAATATCTTCCTCAGAAGATTTCCGAGAGTACAGAGTCCTGTAAAGTAAGATATTGGCTGTTCTTAGAATTTGCCCATTCTGTTGTAAACTGGTTGTATTCTTGTTTAATAATGCCTTATTCTTCCGAATTCTGCGTGTGTGGGTGTATGTGTGTGTGTATGTGTGTGTGTGTGTGTGTGTGTGTGTGTGTGTGTGTGTGTGTGTGTGTTTGTGCGCACGCCTGTATGTTTGTTTAACAATGTCTTAGTAAGTTAATTCTATTCATGTCCTACGAACATCAATAGATCTAATGAATGACAAGCGTTTCACACAAACAAAAGCCAAGAAGGAGATGACACCCCACAGTAACAATTACTGCTTTAGATTACTCAAAGGATCAAGTGTTTCTTACAAATATATCTGCTCAAACTGAATCTCTGCAACAAAGCCTGAACCAGGCAGCAAGGGAGATTAGTCTCTACGGAAAATAAGATGAAATTGAGGGTCTGTACTTTAATCAAGAAGATGCAATATTCTCATTAAATAGCAAGCATCTGAAATTAGTAGACCAGTCCATATGCGCCACTAGCAATATCTCGTCTACTGAAAGTGAGGTCAGTATAGATATAGGTAAAACATCGACTGCTACTGTCAGGTTATAGACCATTTGGAAATCTGATCTCTGTAATAAAATAAAGCGGAAATTCTTCAAAATTGTAGCGGTGTCCGTATTGCTGTATAATTGCATCAGTTGGACTCTAATGAAACGCTTAAAGGAAAACCTTGATGGGGACTATGCAAGGTCACTGCATGCTTTTTTGTACTGGCCGTAGCAGCAGTTTCACAGCCACTTACCTTCCATCTCACAAATCACCCAAGAAAAGTGAATTATACATACTGGAAACTGTTGAAGAAATAAGGACCTTCTTCTATGTAATCTTACATGTAGAGAAACCAGCGTTGGCTAATCCGAAAAATGTTAGAATCATCATTTCTGTTCGTACGTCTAGAGAATTTACCGAGTTCAATGCCAATAGGGAAGTATATCTAGTGAGAATTAATGGGATCCGTGCCGTTGGTAGACCTTGGCAAGGCTGTAAAGCAAATACATAGATCAGCATTCATCTGGGGTGGATGATCGCAGCCAAATCTTGTATTAAAGAAGCCTATCTACACTTTTGGTAGATTATTAAGTTCCCAATCGGAAAACTAGTTTAAATCAAAAAGTAAAAACAATATCAATGAATATCTAAGTATGAAACTTAAAATTACACAGTATAATTCGATCTATCAACTGGTTTACTCCTCTTTCTAGGTTGAAAACAGCTACGTGTTGATTGGAAACTAATATCTGCAGCTACACTAATTGCCTAACCAAGTTTAAAGAGCCTAATCGACCCTATTATTTACCCATAGCTGGTTTGGAAATATTTTGATCCACACCTTTCTCACTGGTATTAGCGCTAAGGGAAAAGCAAACAGTTTCGTTCCGGTTTTGTGCACGGATCCCCATGTCCGTTTTCCTAGGACGATAAACTCACAACACACGCTTCCTTCAGATGCGTAATCGACAAAACCGATGTTGAGCTACCTGGTGGTATAAGACGTACGAAAATCACCACTTTTATTTATAGACTTTTTTAAAAATAGCAATAGCAGGCACTTCCGATAAAATGGGCCATTAAGAAACGAGCTCAGAATGGCATTTGCGGATTCAAAATATTTTACAACTGTATTAGAATTAGATGTTAACGGGATTTTCTAATTGAAGGAACACTACAATTGGATTATCTGATACAATGCACACCTTCTTGTTCTACCTAAAATTTACGGAATGCAACTGGATTCTCTGCAACCAGGAGCTACACATTTGTTCTACCAAAGATTTCAAGGGAGACAACTGGATTTTCTCCTCAAAGGAGCAGCACTCTTTTTCTACCAGTAATTTCAAGTGTACCGGTGTGTCTTTTTTTCGAGCACTAAAACGATATCTGTAAAGTTGTATATCTGGTCACAGTACCCAAAGCGATATATATTCACCGTATTAAAAATGTCTTCTGCACGTGGTGATCATCTTGTTGATAAAAATTACAACGTGAGGAATATGTAGTCACAACTGCTAGCCTTTATTATCGTGCTCGTCTCGTGTGCTGTATCGGAGAGGAGGAAAGGCAGAGAGAAAAAGAGAGAGAATACTACTTGATTACTGTGACCCCATACTAGGCACCAAAGGCCCGTCCGTTCCCTTACGCGTCCGAAAGCAAAAAGAGGCCGGTCCAATTTTTCGTTGTTCCACGTCACCACGTGACTTCCGGTCAACACCCGAAACTTCCGGTTGACACTCAATTCTCCATTCGGGGTCACGCTACGGTCAAACCATCGTTCATCCTGTTTTGTGTTCATTACTCTTTTTAAAACCTTTATCATCTCTTATTTCTTCTTCCTCCTTTTCTAATATAGTAGTTCTAGCTCACAAAAGTCAGGATAATATCCCATCTTGCTACAGGAATATAACAGACTTTCTACAACTGAGAGTACCAATCTTCTACTATTGGATTTACCAATATAAAACCTAAAAGCCTAAAATCCGACCAGAATATATATCCGATGTTATTTAACAAAATACGCTCAAAATCAACAGACATATCTTTTCGATTCATAACACTTTGAAACAAGGAAGGCGGTTGTTACAGTGTCTTCCTTGTGTCAAAGTGTTATGAATCGAAAAAGATATGTCTGTTGATTTTGAGACGTATTTTGTTAAATAACATCGGATCTATTATAACAATAAGATTCACACTGCAGAACTTATTCAGTTTCAAAAGTTTAATCTTCATTTGCCAATTGCAATCATTGAAATTAAAGTAGCCATATCAAGTATCTGAGTCGCGTTGAAGCAGAATCAGTCTTCATTAACCTGTTAGAAAATACACAACTCAACGGATATTAAATTAGAAACCTGATTCACCAATGGGTTAACATGATTACCGGCTACCGTGATATTATTTGAACCATTAACTTGAGTAATGAATACAGTATGATGCAAAACGAAAGTAATGTGTTACAGAAAAAGACGATTAACATCTACGATGTTCAATGTATAAATATATTCTCTACTAAAAATATTTTTGAGATTATAATGACACCTTGAATCTGCCTATCATTCTTTTTTCTTTATTCATTCCTGATGATTTCTTTCTTTCTTATTTCTTTTCTTCCTTCTTTTCTTTTTACCTTTTTTTCCCGTTTTTTTCTTAACACTTTCATGTCGGTTACGTGGCGATAGAAATGAAACAGTTAATACGATAATAAGCAAATGGACTAAAATAGCACAAGAATAGACAGGTAGATATGACTAAGTGAATTTTGCAAGAGAGTGAGAGCTGGTAAATAGACAAACCCGAATCAAATTGTTTTGTTTTGTTGGGGGTTTTTTCAGATTAAAACGGATCACTAAATATTGGCCAAAATACGAGACCAATTTTGTATGTAAAAAAAAGAAAATACTGATCACTGTTCCAGCCAAATGAAATAACGGAAAAGGAAACTATTTGGATCTTATCAGAGAGTCGGAAAAAAACTGTAGAACATAAATGTGACTGTTTTATCAATAGTAATGGAACGATCTCCAATCTGGGAAAGCGATTGGAAACCGGGGAAAGCGATTGGAAAACGAGAAATCCGAGTAAGAAATGATATTGCCGAATTCACCGCACTACTTAGATTGGCCAGAATATTATGAAGAATTCTGGAAGTAACTTGCTGTCACTGAAACCTCAGACAAAACTACTAGTTACGACTCGTATTCATTTCTTACAAATAGTAAAGTAAAGACCGCCAAACTACTTAGATTGGCAAGAATTCTTAGAAGATTTCTGGGGTAACTTGCTGTCACTCAAACCTCAGAGAAAACCGCTATTTACCATTCGTATTCATATCTTGCAAATAATAAAAATAATAACTTATTCCTCATCTCAGAAATTCACGAAGAAAATAATAGACTCTATGTTAACGAATATCTCTGATAGTACAACTTTGTCGATATCATTGTCAAGACGATTGACATTAACAATATAACAAGAAACGTTGAGATATATCACGTAGCACCAATTATGTATTTCGTCTGTTACACAGAAATGTAACTTCCGGAAGCAACGTGTCAAACAGACAGCAACCGGACACTGGCGAAACCGAAGCAATTCAAAATATGACATAACTAACTGGAAGACCAATATTCTTTTTGTTTAGCCGAATCTACGTTCTTGTTGTGGTCGAAAATTTGAATGTAATAATAATAGAAATGTCTTCGCAATGGTCTGTCTAAAATTTATTAAAAGTAAAACTTTTCTATGTAGAATAAGTAAAGGTTGGAAATAGTTGGCACGCTGCACAGATATATTTTA
>CM042141.1:139591091-139683591 GCA_023376005.1 Doryteuthis pealeii
TTACCGGTGGGTATAAGTACGATCGTTGGAAGCGCACAATATCCAGAGGCTAAGGTTGAGAAAAAACAAATACAAAGTGCTCAATACAATGTAGAGCATAAATTTATTTTAACAATGGCAAGGAGTAACCTACTCGAGTTTCATCGATTGATTCTTCAGGGTTACTTTAAATTAATCGAGTTTTCGATTAATCTTAGGTGCTACTTTAGTAGAGGAACGGATAAGCGGGTTCATTTTATAAACGGATAACTTTTTGATGGTTTCACCGTTTTTTAGCAAAACATAAACAAACATGATAGATACACTTATTTCACTTCATCTTTTATTTTATTTTTCTCAGTTCCGTGACTTATCAACAAGTTAGGGATAAATAATAACATTTTATTTTTGCAATACATAACTGTATCCACCATAATTCCTAGAAAAATCAAATATTCAAATTCTCGAGATTTGCTAACGGCGCCATATTGTTCTGCGTCCTGAAAGTGAATTAAAAAATATATTTTTTCGAACATTTTTAACAATTCTCCGTTTTTCTCCAACGAATTTTTTTTTTTTTTTCATTCAAAATAAAATTTCACTCTGATGAAGGTCGAATTTTCTCTGTGTACGGAATATTTTTACATTTTTCTATTATTATTTCATTTCATTTGTTTATTTAATAATAATAATAGTTTGAATCGTGTACACATAGATAAACTGACCGAAACACATGTGTAAGTGATATTGATTAAATTCATCTTTTATTATCCATTCTGTACTTTCTTTTCTTTATTCATTCTTCATATATATATATATATATATATATATATATATATATATATATATATATATTGGGGTGTGTGTGGTGTAATGAGTGGAGTTGTAGGAAATGGACTCTTTGACCCGATCCTCGACAAGCTGTTTGCATTTCATATTGCGCTAATACCACTAATGAAGGGGGTGATTCAACTGAAAATGCAAAATAGCCAGGGATATAAATAACCGAATAATTTGGGGTTATGAATGAATATAAAAGTCGTTTGTAGAGCAAATGGTAAAACCCAGGCAGACTTTCTGACTATAACATTTTGATATATATATACATATATATATATATATATATATATATGTGTGTGTGTGTGTGTGTGTGTGTGTGTGTGTGTGTGTGTGTGTATCATATATATATATATTAAAGGCTTAGGGCGAGAGATGTACAGTCCCTGGAAAACTCTCATTTCCTTTTGTCCATGTTTATTTAATAACATAATTTATGATAGAGAGAGAATGAAGACAACAAATACGGAGGAGAAGGAGGAGGAGGAGGCGTAGGAGTAGTAGTAGGAGGAGGAGGGGCTCAACGATATTTGCAAACTCGATTATGTTCTTGATCCAGCAACATGCTAATGAATCTTGAACCGATGAGAATACTAAACAAATTCAAAGGCGGAAGTGATCTTCCAATCAGAAAGAAGCTTCCGGTTACCATATACGCCCGGCCCTGACAGTATACACTTGTGTTGTTGTGGTAGGGTGGCAGAGAGTAGTGATAAAATACCAATAAGGCAACAGGTGTTTCTTCAAATCTTGGATTATCAGAGAGTCGCAATAAATCCAGCAATGACGAACGGAAACGTTACAGGGACATCATTTGCCTATTGAAGTTTGGTCAGTGTATATTTCGGTTTAATGAAAAACCGAAACCATATTTTATTGTCTTTATTGTATCGACGTTTTGATAAATGATATGGTAATTGTTAGGGTGTCCAGCCGAATTTTTATATTGAAAAGTATTGTTTGCTAATGCAGATTTGAAATAATTACTTATGTAATATTGATTGCTGATATGTAAAGAATAGTTGGTGGTATGTGGTGCAATGGTTACAGTCATAAGAAATGAACTCGTCGACGCGAATTCAAATTCTGGAAAAGACTGCTCGCATTTGACTAAGCGTTAATACCATTGGGAAATGTATGAATCCAAGTACACTCCCCTTGCTATGGATTAATAGTAGAACAGAATTGGTACTTTAACCTTGGCTACGTAACCAGTCTAGGAGAAGAAAACACTGAATTCAAACCTGTTAAACTCCGCTGAACAAACTAACTGTGTCACATCCTTCTCGTGCTGAGTGGTTGTATATATATATATATATATATATATATATATATATATATATATATATATATATATATGGGCCGGGTTAGCTCAGTCGGTAGAGCGTTCGGCTAGAAACCACAAGGTCTCTAGTTTGATACCGGTCCTTGCCAACTCAGCGTTATGAGTAGCACAGGGATCTGTGCGGTAAAGTAAGGAGCTGATGGTAGGTGTGGCGCACCACCTCAGATGCAAAAATAATCTCCTTGGTCTAGCGCTAGTGAAAAGGGGATTGATTCCCTCACTGGCTGGCTGATACCGACTTTAGGCCGCCCGTCGACTTAAAATGAGTTACAGAGTGAGAAGGGTGTCCCCGTTTAATCAAGCAATTGGAGATTTATCACTGCGTACTAAACAAGATTTCACCGTCTTAATACAGAATAGTCAAAGTTTGATATTGGACACTGTTGTAATATCGGGTTATGAGATGTACGCAAAATTCACACTCATATTGATGGACTTTCCCAAATATCAGCAGCAGGCACTTCCAGTAAAATGGGCCAATCAGAAACGAACACAGAAAAGCACGTGTCTCTCGAATCAGTAGCTAAACATATTTTCTGCTCTTATCATGTAGTCAGTAATAGGTTCAGAATCTGATCTTTTCAAAGAAGTTTGCTGTATAGGGAAATGATTTTGGGTTTCCATTTCGATAAATAATGTTCCCTTAATTCTCTCTGTCTATTATATTTGGCATCTCGCATTAACAACGAGGGACTGCTGTCATCCAAGCATTGTAATAACTCAAGAAAATATCGTTTTGTCAGTGCAGGTTTGAAATAATTACTTATGTAATATTGATCGCAGATATGTAAAGAGTGACACAATAATTGCAAATTATGAATGACGTCTCCATTTAATCGAACCATACGAGATTGATCATTGCGTTCTAAACAAGATGTCAACGTCTTCAAATGTAACTAAATATATTCTTTATATAATGGAGTAAGTGTATCTTATCATGATCTATATATTAATTCTAGAGTTCTTTAAAAGTACGTCTGCAAAAGTGTCAATATTATCTTGCGTTGCTTATCCGCCGAATTCTTATTTCTTATGTATATCATCACCCCAGGTAAATAATGGACGATTCAGTTTTTTTTTATAATAAAGAAGGGGAAGAAAAAGGACATGCTACACAGAAAAAATATGATAAGATAGAGTAGAGGAAAGATAGAGGGGGTGGGCACACGGAAACGTTAACGCTAAACTGTTCCAATAAAAAAAAATACAAAAAGGAAATAAAGAATAAACAAGAGAGAGAGAGAGAGAGAGAGAGAGAGAGAGAGAGAGAGAGAGAGAGAGAGAGAGTTAAATCAAGATTCTTATGCTTTTTACGAATTAAACTATTTAGCAATAGCTCTTAAGTAAACGTATCAAACGTTGTAATAATTAAATTATCATACAATGGTATATCCACAGATCCTACATGTATAATCTTAATATAATGGAGTAAGTGTATCTTATAATGATACCATTTAATACGGATGTATTGTAGGTCTAATATAGAGGATGATTTCTGTTAGGGTGTATACAGATTTTTTTCTGACTCTATAGGAAGTGGCATCGTTTCGTTTGACATGAGTTCAAGATATCGATCTCAGTACAAAACAATGCACCGATAAAAGGATTTGTTATTGATTTATTCGCCCAGCTTAGCTTTGCCTGAGTTCCAAGAACATATCTTGGGAAAGCAGCGAATATGAAAATTCAAACCAAAACCAGCTGACTGCAATACTAACAGGAAACAGGATATTTTTCTTTTTTTTCTTTAGGAATTTACTCCTATGCTTATTTTGTATATACATCTAAAGGCTATTCTTCAATCCACTGTATTTAATATCACACACACACACACACACAACACACACATATATATATATATATATATATATATGTGTGTGTGTGTGTGTGTGTGTGCTGAGTGTGTGCTTGAGTGTGTGCTTGTGTGTGCGTATATATATATATATATATATATATATATATATATATATATATATATATATATATATATATATATATATATATATATATATAAAATGTTGTTCTGGTTCCAACGGCAGAAAATTCAATATTTTATAAAAAAAAGAAGGTCCGCAAAATGTATGTTGTTCTCAGAAAAAATTGTTTAAATTTTTTTGTTTTACATATGCAACACGTGTTTCAGATCTTCTGGTATCTTCTTCAGGCTTTGCTTGATAATATGAAAATGAATTCTTACATGCATGTGTATATTTATATATACATGAGTATTTCACTCATATATATATATATATATATATATATATTATATATATATATATATATATATATAGATAGATAGATAGATAGATATATGTGTGTGTTTATGTGTGTATGCATATATATAGATAGATAGATAGATAGATAGATATATGTGTGTGTTTATGTGTGTATGCATATATATGTATGTGCGTGTTTAATATAGATATATTGATACATAAAGATTGCTCAATATCATTGTTAGACCATATATATATATATATATATATATATATATATATATTAGTGTAGCGTAGACATAATGGGAATGCTGCTAGGTAAATTCTCACCCCAAGAAACAGACATTAACCAAGCGCCATTCCCTTTATGTTTAGGCTCCCCTAAATTATATATATATATATATATATTATATATATATATATATATATATATATATATATATAAGAATTTCAATTTGAGTAAGGTGAGAGGCTTGATGTCTCCAAAGATCGTAAATATATTAAAACATAAGCCTCACACAATAATATAATGATCTATTATCACTGGGACTCTTCGCTGTTATCAAATATGCACGCAGGTGTTCTCAGATAGAAGTAAACATCTTTATTATTGTCCATATGTCACCTGGAATATGCCAGGATAATAAAATAACATATTTAGGGTAGAAAAGTAAATAACAACACGAAAACACACCATTTGGTTCATAGAATGTACTAATTTGTTGATTTATAATTTCATATAAAAAGTATGTTTTTACGAAAATAAATAATACGGGCCTTTAAAGTCAATAAACCATTTATTTATTTGACTTTATCAAATTACACTGGGGATCATTTAGACATTTTTCATTTGATTTAGACTAATATCCGTATGCTGATTTCAAAACTACAGTTATTTTTTTTTCTATCACGTCATTTTTTCCTCTACAGCTTACTCCCCAAATAAATATAATTGCATCGTTTGTCTATAAGTAATGTGACTGGTCAACTGATTGTGTTTATTATTTTATTGAAAAGGAAGGAGAATTCTTCAGATCTGGTGATTCCCAGTCAAAGACATTTGTAAAGCCAGTCTATTTTGCATATTTTAAATTAAAACTCAAGACTAGTCTTGGATCCCTAACAAGATGTGCAAGCAGTGTGTTGAGACTTTACAGATCTGGATCAAAGAAACACGTGATAAGTTGGCATTTGGTATACCCATGATTTTCCGAGAGCCAAACTAATATTTCACATGCTTTTAATTTTATTTAATGAAAACATCACCATATTACAATAAAAACAAATATAAAATTGAGTATCCTAGTCTACCATCAGCTATACGTCCAGTATCTCACTCGGCTGAAATCCCCGTGTGGGGCAGTAGAGATTGAGTGAAGCCGTGGGTGGAGAGGAATTGGCCTCTAAGTTCTGACCTTAAGCCTGTTGATCCCAACATTCTACACGAGCCATTTGTTAATATGTTAATATGAAAAGTATGTTCCTACATCGCACAAGAAACTATGTCTCTTAAAGCAAATCATTAAATCTTTGCAAACTGAACGTAGCTGTTTCCAATTCCGCATTTGGATATTTTCTGGCCTGCCAATTAAAAAAAAATCAAGGCCGGTGTGTTTGATTGTCTATGGATATTTTCTTGCCTGTCAATTAAATAAATCAAGGCCGGTGTGTTTGATGGTCTATAGATTCGGCAAGTTATCAAATATGAATATTTCATGGGGATAATGCCAGAACTCAAAAATAATTATTGGTTCTAGACAAGGTATTTACCTTGTCAAAAACATTCTTGGTAAAGGCATGAGAATTACATTGAAATCTGATAGTCATAAAACTCTTGATTGCAACATGAGTATCAAGTTCCATTTTTTGCATAACCGTAGTGCTAACTTCTTGGAAAACCTTGTTGTGGATACGCAAGATGAATGGTTCTACCAAGATTTGAAATTCACGGAGGGATGGTATCAAGGTATATGGGATATAAATATAATGGCTGAATATGGAGTATAACGAGAAATTATCAGGTTGAACACTCTAGAAAAAACTATAAGTGTAAATTTGACTTAGTAGCAAATGTAAATCTTTACACAATTTTACAGTAGAAATAATCTTCGTATAAACAAGATGAATTTGTACAAATCTTATAGCTAAGCAATTTTTAAAATCATTTTCCAGTCTAAATTTTTGAAACATTCTATAGAATAAGATTAAATTTGTTACACGCCTACATTTTAATGTTTTTTTTTAGACCAAGCGAGGGTATCCTGTTACTTAGACAGTTAATGTAATAGAGATAAAACTTGGGTAATATTTTATATACAGTCAACAATTCAATCAAACCAATGTCACATCTAACTTAAAAAAACATTTGTGATACCTAGTGTAATGTTTTATTATTTCCTATTATATAATATTTTTTAAAACATTCCATGAAATAAACAGAAATTGTTAGATGCTGTATTTCTATGGTTTTTTTTTGGTTTTTTTTGGTTTTTATTTTCATATTTGAATTTGTTAATCTTTCTAATTTAATATATTTCATTACATTAAAAATCAAATACTTACGTTCGGAGTGTGCATAGTATTACTAGTATGTATAATGAATACTGATTATATATTTAGAAAAAGAAACATTGATGTTTCCAGTACTCAATAGCTAAATGTTCTGTATTTTTGTGTAATATAATTTTCTACTGGTGACAACAATTTTGGAATTGACACACATAGAGGATATTCACATAGATTCATTATTTAGCAGTAAATAAACTAATGACATATATCACGAAACATACATATTTATTAGATAGCTAAACATTATGGCTTCATAAAAGATTACTTTTATAAAATAGATTAAATTATTCGAATCCATGATATAATTTAATTTTCAATCCACGCAGAGAAAAATATTTAAAAAAAACAACATCGAGAAAAAGATTATGGAATTCATTCACAAAAAATATTAGAATTAATAATTGCCGGTCCTCGTGCTTTTATGATATCCTTAATTGTTTAAGGCTGGGATTCTACTCATTTCAAGCAATATTCTTATTCCAACTTTCCTGAATAACTATTAATATATCTTCGTAAATGGATGAATTTTAAACACCACACACACACACACACACACACACACACACACACACACACACACACACACATATATATATATATATATATATATATATATATATATATATATATATATATATATATATAAAATCTATACGTCCTATTGCTATTTGTTAATACTGGTTTAAAAACATTAGATACTACGCATCAGACAAATCGCCTTGCAAAGGACACCCAGGTGAATATCCATTATTTATAGTGTTGAGCATTTTCCCGTGTATTATTCCGCGTATCGCACGTCGTGCGTGCATGATGTTAGAATAATATATGTTTATTTTAAGGTGGTTGCTCCGGTGTCTTTGACTTTCCAGTCCAAGAGATTAGTAGGTATTTTTTCTATGCGAACAAGCTCTGAATATTTCCTATTTAGCATTTAGATGAAGATAGATAAATAGATTCAATGTGATTTTGTTAGTACTAACAATGTAGTTTATAGTATTTCTTATGATTATAATACAAATGAAATAATGAAGCATTTTCCAATTAATCTGTAAAATAATTCTATTTTTGACGGGTCTCTGTTCCTACTGAAAGTCTTTTTTATTCAGTCAATATTTCGACAGAAGGGACGTAATTATTAACTTTTAATTGTCATCTGTACCTCCTACCTAAAAAGAGGTGTCAATATTACCAATTGAGAACAAATGTTTCATATGAGGCTTGATAATTTGCATTATATAGATTATTCAGAGTATTGTCCTCATCATTATTATATTCACAACGTTTCGACCGATGTGCCCACCGAGCATATTCAGCAAGTGAGAATCATCTCTAGGTTTTTAGGTTCAATTCATTCCAAGGGTTATAATAACATAGTATACTTAACATAGCTCAACGCTAGTGTCCAATGTGTGTTAACGGAAGGAGAACAGTCTACTCCTGTGGGTTGAATCAAAGGATTCAGTTCTAAGTTCTAAGTTCGATATGAATGCTCCAGAGTTTGACAAAGGTTCCCGAGTACGATAAGAAACAACTGAAGCAGTCCGGAGGGTAGATCGGTCGAAACGTCGTGTACATAACAATAAAGATGAAGGCAATAGTCCAAATAATACAAACGTGTTCATGTGAGGTCTAGTAGATACTATATTCATAAAAGGAAGATGCAAAGACGACCCAACCTGCACCACTGCCCAATGTACAATGTCTAGAATCAATGAAACCTCAATGTTTTCAGCTTTAGTGTTTGAGGCGATTGGGGAACAATTTCCTATCTTTGTGTTTGTCGAAAGAGACTTTCGATTTCCGTGTTTTGAGAGGTGTTGACAACCCAAGGATCAACTCATCGCATCAGGCCATCTTGTTGAACACGGCGTTAGTGGAGCCCAAGGGGCAAGGCGCCGTACAAGCGTACATCCGGCCTAAACGAAAAGATTACAGGAGACAGCAAACACCTCATAAGACAGAGATTAATTTTCACCGTTTGCTTTTCGCTTCTGTTTATTCTTTACTATTAGCTGATTCGTAGTTAGCGTGACAGCGTCTAGGTTTCTAACTATTGATCTCTCGCTCTCTCTCAATAATGTCAATAAACATTTATCTACTCATCTATCAACGTTCGTGGACCCGTAAGGAAAAACTGGTCAAAATATGTCCGTGTCTTGTGTGCAGGATCGAAAATAAACGGGAAAAGATTGTGAATGGACGTCGAAGACGAACTTAAAGAATATTCACATACTGGTAACTTCCCTGTGTAACGTTATCGCTTGTACGAATCAATGATATATAACTGCGCACCCGAAAATGTTTAATATAAATATTCTTTTAAACTATTATTCAGATTATACACACACACACACACACACACATAACACACACACAACATACATATATATATATATATATATATATATATATATATATATATATATATATATATATATATAATCCAAAATCCATATATATATATATATATATTATATATATATATATATTATATAATAATTCAAAAGTCCAAAATCTTCCTTACGACACAAGAGTTTTATTTTTTTAAAAAAACTGTCGCAGTTTGAGAGCTCAATGTGTGCTCTTAATGTTAGAGTCACAGAGCAAATATATAAGTAAAGAAATAACAAAAGACTTAGAGATTTAGCTTTATAGTCTATTTCAGGGAGCTTAAACAGATGCGAATCTGATGAGTCGGGAGAGTTAGACACTTTGTCTAAGCTCCCTGAAATATTTTTGCTCTGTGACTCTAACATCAAGAGCACACATTGAGCTCTCAAACTGCGACAGGTCTTTTAAATAAAACTCTTGGTCGTAAGGAAGATTTCTTCTCTGGACTTTGATTATATATATATATATATATATATATATATATATATATATATATCCAATTGCTGCTTCAACGTCCCGTTGCCGTGGCATCAGTAAATAATCCAAAATTGCTCAATATATAATATTACGATCAACAATGAAATCGTTAAACAGGAGACCTGCTTTTTATTTAATTCCACATGTATAAATGAAAGAATGCTGCCCAAATCCACCCCCCCACACACACATATATATAATATATATATATATATATATATATTATATATATATATAGAGAGAGAGAGAGAGAGAGAGAGATAATAGATAGATAGATAGATAGAATATACAATATAGATAACATTGTTCATATATTGTGTATATAGATAGATATTACAAGAAAGAAAGAACCAGTGCCCGCCAGAACACCGAAGTTAAATACAGATAAACCTGCTCAATACATAATTGGGTGAACACTTAAGCAATCGCAGTTACTGTAAGACAGCTGTGTCATTTGTTTATTAAAATGATTTCATTCGGTATGAACACCCGAAGGTTTGATAACCGAAAAACAAAACAGCTAATCAGTCATCCAAACCAAAATTGCCAGGATGTTATTATTTCTAGGTTGTTTGTTTGTCATTTTGATATTCGGTCTCTTACAATACCTGCTCTTGCTTAAATAGTCACATATGTAAGTATTAAACAGGTAGATCACAGCTTAACTTCCGTGACTACTAAGTTTATTTCTATGGAATATCAAATAACAAAAGATAGTGTCAAGTATTATTTATACGAAAGTCTACAATTATGTTAGCTATCCAAAGTATATGAACAGCCCTACGTAAGGGATATATATTAAATATATGAAAAATAGATGGAAATTAATCCGACAGTATGAAATTTAACATATATATACTATACTATTTTGATACCCACTTTCACATTTTTATATAAATTTTTACAACAAACTCTTTTGAGTTTTACTATAAACTATAATGCTTCTGATTTTAAAAATTAAAAATAAAATTTATTTTATTTTTAAAACAGAACATGCATTTTTCAAAAATTTCAGCGGTTGAATTCAGCGTTCGTTTCTGTAAACAGTCTTTTTAACGGATATCTTTCTTCCCATCTATGTCGCTCTTTGATGAAGACCAACTTATCGATTTGGTCGAAACAGTACTGTCAGCAATTACATAACAAACATCATATGTTTTTTCAATATGTTAAATTTCATATTAAATATATGTTTAAAACGTATGTTTTTCTTTTTTTTCTGTATTAACCCAACCAGTACACATGAAGAAGATATCACACAAGGTCAGTTTCTTAAGTGGAGTTTAATACGTTGGGTATACCAGTGTTTTCCTACTTCTAGACAGTTTGAAATATTGAGATTCAAGATCACAGTCTGTCCTATTATTTAGCTGGAGGGATAATAATTGAATTCATATTTATACCATGGGTTTTAGTGCTATGTAAAAGTTAAACAGCCTTGTCCAGAATCTAAACTCGGTTTACCTTATCTATGATACCCGAGTTGCAACAGTTCGCGACGAAAATGAGATATACCCAAAACAGAAATGTATGAATCGCAAGATCAATTTAAAAAGGGGAGATATAATATAGTACCTAAATAATGAGGATGGAGTCGTCTGTTTTTCCTATGAATAATATCTGAAGATGGTGACAGGAAGAGAAAAGGAAAAGGAAAAATAAGAAGGAAAATCAGAAACATGAAAGAAAAAGAATAAAAATAGTTCTAATTGAGAGAAAAAAAGAAGAAAGCGAAGGAAAAGGAATAAGAAGAAATAGAAATGTAAGGAAGAATATAAAGAAATATGAAAAAAATTAAAAATAACTAAGATTCATCAGATTCTGATGAAGCTTCTAAAACCAACAGAAAGGAAATATTAATTTAATATAATTGTTTTTGTTTTGGTATTATCTGTGTTATTCGGACTATTGTCCTCATTTTCATTATTATCTGTACAACGTTTCGGCCGATATGCCCTCCGGCCTTCTTCAGGTATTTCTTCAGGTATTCTATTTCTTTGACTTGGGAACCTTCTCGGACTTGGGAACCTTTTTTTCCATTACACAACAAAAGCATTAAAAAAAAGAATATGCACCCCCCACAGGTGTAAATATTTAAGTTTAGATGTAATGAAATATATTAAATCAAAGACTAATTCAATTACATATGAACACATGTTAAAATATCACACTTTTTAAAATTATATTCTAATTGGTTTTTATATAAAATAATTCATAGGGTTGATTTTAATACGTTGGAGAATAATTCAATAATATTAAAGATCAATAACAACAAGTAATTACTAATTAAAGCCAGTTCTTTTATAACCAGTATGCAAATTAACTACACCATATATCACGTAAACCTTTATTTCTTAATGATACATAACGCATTGCATAATTTTAAACGCACCAATAACGCGGGCTGTTTTCAGACAAACACACATGTTCGTAGATATATCATTAATGAATAGGATTTATTCTATGTATTAATAATTTTGACTTTAAATTAAATATTCATTGATAAACTTTAGGCAATTCTGAGGGTATTGTGACGAAAGCTGTGATGTAGTTTCGGTTAGACACCGAATCTACATTAAAATAAGATGATAAAATCCTGGTAACTTTAGACTTAGAAAGCTGTTTGATGAAAATTGTTATCTGGGCGTTTATTTATGAACGACACAGACACAAACATAAGCTGTGCATATATACACAAATTAAACACACACACACACACAATATATATATTATATATATATATATATATAATATATATATATATATATATTGTACATTCTGGAGCCTGAGAGCATATGACGTAAAATCGATCAGTTTTGGTAAAAAGTGATCTACGTTTGTTATAAATCATTTGGTGTACGTAAAATCGAACAATCCATCTTGAAAAGAACATTTCAGAGACAAGACATAACCTCAGTCTCGAACACATTTAATCATGAACATTTTTGTAACATATGCAGCAAGTTTTGTTTGTTTAAAGCCAGACTTGCTAGTCATATGAGATCACATGACAGCAAACAATCGCAGTTGATTTTACAAAAGTCATTCTGCAGCAACCTAAAGCTACCTACAGTTAATTAATACCAATTCTGAAACATAATATGTTGGTCTAGCGCAGGTCTGAGATACCACATAAAAATTATAGATAATAATACTTAATCGTGTTTAATATTAACGCCTAAGATTATTTTTACTTGTTACATATAAGAGAGGGCTTGCAAGGGTGAACTTGATTTTGAGGTCACACGCTTTCCAACAGTTTTTTTTGTGTTTGAGGTGATGATGATGATGATGATTATATATATATATATATATATATATATTATATGTGTGTATGTGTGTGTGTGGTGTGTGTGTGTGTGTGTGTTATATTTGTGCAGAATCGTTTCACTCGAACAAATTAGGTTAAAAATAATAGAATCCTTACTTTTTTTTAAAAGCTTTCTTTTTAATTTTAAGATCTCTAAAAGAACTGAAATAACTGGTTTACCAATAATAACTCTTTCAGACAACTGATTAACCACTTTCAAGGTGATAACTTGAAATAATTGTCAGAATTGAGTCAGGATTCTATTGATTTTAACCAAATTTGTTTGAAAATACACACACACACACACATATATATATATATTATATATATATATATGGGAGATTATGTGCTTAAAGTCATACCTAATTTGTTAATTAATTAATTATAATTAAATGAATTAGGCGTGCATATCGGTTTAAATGTAAAGCGTAAACATATCGAGAAAAAGTCGATCTCTGTATGTACATTTCAGCCTATTATGCATCATCTGCAGAGCTATAGACAGGGCAGTGCTTTGTGCGTGATTCGAACTCTACCTGTCAGGCTGACAGGTGGACACTCTAACCATTACACTAGCAGGCTTCCCCAGAATTTCTCGTTTTATATTAAACTGATATGTATTTCTTATAGCACGACAGTATGAAATGAACAAACAATGTGTTTGAAATGGCGAAGAACGACAATTTTATATATATATATATATATATATATATATATATATATATATATATATATATATATATATATATATATATTAGTCATCTGTGTTCCGACGTATCCTGTCTCCTCAGTCATAACAGGCTGCTTATGGCTTCGATTGAAACCCGACCGATTTATCATCAGTCATAGATCCTTATATATATATGATTAAAATTGCAACAATCGTTATTGGATAAAATCTAAAATAGTGAAAGTATTTCACAGTTGAATGTAGGAAAGTTGAAATAGTACAAAGTCTTAGACATTAGGGTGTTAGCAATCTTTTTATCTTCAGTGTTTTTTATTTCTACCACTTTAATATAAGCAAAGACAGGTGTATGGAGAAGATATGTTTAGTCTGTACTCAAAAAATGGAATAAGTAATACATATATATTTGTTCTTATTTTCTTTCTGTCTGTATGTCTGTCTGTCTGTCTGGGTCTCTTTTTCTCTCACTATAGCATGTGTTTTTTTTAGACAATCCATGTAACTAGCAAAATCCACGAATACCGCAGACGGTGAAATGATAAATCTATTATCACAATACAACATTCTCTACTCACGTACAAAAGAGAACGCGTTTCGATTTGCGATTGATAAGATGCATCGTTGCAGCCTTTCGTTCTCAGAAAAATGTCGTTTTGTTGGCGGCGAAATTCAAATACTTACCTAAAACAGAAAACGAAAATGAATTTAAATCAAATAACTTCAAATACAAAACGTAACAAACATTATACGACAAAAAAAAAAATGCAAATAAAAATAATGAATTAATAAAAAAAATGAACATAAAATTAGAGAAATATAAAAATAAAATGAAAAAATAAAATGAAAATAAAATTAGAGAAATATAATTCAAAGACGAATAGAGAACATATGAAAGAAGAACAAAAAAAAAACAAGACAAGATAAAGTAGGGTTAGTCAAAAATGCGGAATGGAAATTTAATCGATAGAGAAATGTAAATCAGAGAATAGTCGAAACGCAGAGATACATTGAAGTGTATTATTGTTCTTTTTTCCCCTCCGTTTTGGTTCTTTCTAGTCTACAGCAGGATGTTGTTTGAGGTTTGTTGGCCTAACCCGGAAAAAAAAAAAGAATGGAAAATATAAAATCGATATGGAAGAAAAGTTGTTTTTGCAGTTGGTTTTCAAAACATTTTTATTTGTTTTTTTGTTTTTTTTTTTGTTCATTTTTTTTTGTTTATTCTAAAGTAAAAGAAACTAGAAAATAGATTAAAATAAAGAGAGAAGAAAAGGTGAGCTAAATAAAAAAAAAGTGTTGGTTAGGAAGAAAAAAAAAGTATGGTTGTTGGTTGGATTTTACGGCTTGTCAACTCTTGTTGGGTTATTTTATACGGAAGAAATAATGTTTTATTCATTCTTGATGGGTACTGATTTTTTTAGAATCAATTTGTAAACACATTGTTAAACTCATTTTTTTCTATTTAGCACAAAATGTTTTTTTTTATTTGTTTTTGGGGGTGTTTTGTTTTTTCTTCTTTTTCTTTGATTTTAGTTTAAAAAGGTAAAAGAAGAAAATTGAATAAAATAAATAGAGAAGAAAAAAAGAACACAAAAACAACCACAAATGAAAAGGAGGGATGAGTAAAAGAATTTGTGTTGGTTAGGAAGACAAAGTATGATTGTTCGTTGTATATTACGGCATGTCATCCCTACTTGGGTTATTTTATGCCAAAGACATTTTGAGTACTCAATTATTCATTTAAATTCAGTTTTTAAACATGTGTAAACTATTTTTTTCTATTAACTGTTTTTGTTGTTGGTTTTAAAACGTTTTTGATTTGTTTTTCTCATTTTTTATTCTTAGGTAAAAAAACATAGAAGAAATAAAGAGAGAAGAAACAATGAACAGAAAACAAAAATTAACCGACGGATGAAAAGTAGAGATAAGTAAACAACGTGTTGGTTAGGAAGTAAGAACGAGTATGGGCTTTGGTTGTATTAAAGGGCATGTCAACCTTTGTTGGGTTATTTTATGCAGATGACGTTTTGTTTTATTCATTCTTGATGCGTACTCAATTTTTTTTAGAATCAATTTTTAAAACATATTTTTAAACTATTTTTTTTCTATTTACTCTTTCAGCACTTTGTTTCAAAACGTTTTTTATTTGTTTTTTCTTTATTCTATGGTAAAAAGAAACCTAGAAGAAAAGAGAAAGTAAAGAGAAAGTCAACAGTGAAATATTTTATACAGATGAATCAGAAATAATCAGTGAAATAAAATATTACAGTAAAATCACGCTGAAAGCACAGGTTTCCACTTGACCAGCAAAGTTAAGCAGCAATAAGCCTATTCAATTTTTAACTGGGTGACCACTTGAGCAACAGCAGGTACTGCAATCAACAGTCCTTTTTTTATCAGAATTATTTGATTAGACATTACATAACCCGAAAAGGATTATATGTCGCAAGATAAAACAACCAAACCAGCACATCTTGGTATTGCAACCGGACAAGAGAAGAATAACTGAATGCAAACCTGTTAACTGTTCGCCTACTTTAAAATGGCTCTCTCACCCAGCATACCAAACCGAAGCAAAGTACACAAACTGATAGGTTGTCCGTTATAATTAAGGACGAATTTCGGCTAGAAACCACATGGTTCCTAGTTCGATACCGGTCCTCGATAACTCAGCGAGTGAGTAGCACAGGGATCTGTGCGGTAAAGTAAGGAGCTGATGGTATGTGTAGTGCTCCACCTCAGATGCTAAAACACTCTCCATGGTCTAGCGCTATTGAAAAGGGGATAGACTCCCTCGCTGACTGGCTGATACCAACTTTAGGCCGCCCCGACGACTTTACTTTACTTACAGAGTATGGAAACCACGAGAGTTGAAATAAAGTGAAACAAATAGAAAATAACAAGTGAAAAGGTATTGGTAGATAAATAAATAAAATACTTAATTATGGGGAAATAAATGAATGAAAACCGAGTTAGAGATTATCTGGGAAGAGATGTCGAAGAAATAGGGATCGGCTTAACCCCTTTCCTTTCACTTTAAAATACCCTTCCAAAACAAGACAGTTTTTTATTTGCTTAATTATCCCTTTTATATTTGATTAAGTGAATTTGAGATATTTCTCATAAAATTATAATATTTTGAAGTTAGATGAGTTTGAAATTTATCCTGTTATAATTATCCCGAGTATTCTCGGTATAGTAATTACAATGGTACTTTTATTTATTTATTTCGGAACGGTATTACAACAGCAGTTTCTTGCTGAAAACATTCATCAGGTAAAACGAAACGGTTCCTTTCAGAAATGGTGTAAATGGTCAAATGTGTGCGTTTTTAAAACTGTATTCTCGTGTTTGCGTGTTTACGTGATGTGAAATGTTTTTTGCTTGTACGTGTGCGTATTTTTGTTTGTGCGTATGTGTATGATGTCATACGCGTATATATATATATATATATATATATATATATATATATATATATATATATATATATAAGCAAAAAAGGCGTTATTCAGCGATTATGGTCCATTTCCACCCGTGGGTATCTGAGACCTACGAATTTCATCAGATCACTTTCTTTATTGAAACGGGTAAACAATTAAATTCATCTTATATTTATACATTTCCCCCTGCTCCCAGTGATCGGATCGGGTTTCACTTCCTCTTAATTCTTTCGGGTGGCAGTGCTTTGATGTTATGCCGGTTCCTTCCTTTTGTATTCTTTTTCCTTATAAGGTGGTGCCTGGATTAGTCAATTTAGTTCTCGTGTTTCTTATCTTATGTTCTGATCTATTTTTCCTAATGTGGCTGGTTAATATGCGGGCATTCAATTAAGTTGAGCTTGTTGGATGGATTCGCCACCCCTGCTAAAAGAGGTCAGGTTCACTGGCTTAACTTAGATTTAAATAATTTCTTTCATTTTTCCTACTTATCTGATCTTTTATGTGTTTCCTACACCTACGAACATGCGTGCGTACGTATATAATATTATATATTATATATATTATATATATATATATATATATATATATATATATAATGAAGTGATCAAACGATGTGTTTGAAATGGCGAAGGCCGACAATTTTTAAGGAGATTATGTGCTTAATTAAAGTCATACCTAATTTGTAAATTAATTTATTATAATTAAATGAATATTAAACGATATGCACGCCTAATTCATTTAATTATAATTAATTAATTAACAAATTAGGTTTGACTTTAATTAAGCACATAATCTCCTTAAAAATATATATATATGATTATATTGTTAGATAGTGTGTGAGAGAGAGAGAGAGAGAGAGAGAGAGAGAGAGAGAGAGAGAGAGAGAGAGAGAGAGAGGAGGCAGCCAGACAAAAAGACAGAGACCGACAGAAAGGGGAAGCTCTAGCAAGACAGATTATGTGAGTAAATTTCATATTTGCTTGAATATTTGCTTGATTATATAAATAAAATTGTACGTATGCCGACAGTCTCCTAATATTAAGAAGATTAGTTTTACATATATCATGAAAAATAAATCCTTTATTTACACTGAACACAAATATTCTCGATTAATGAACATTGTGCAGAGATGAATTCCGATAAATATTCAGAGTGATGACTATCAAAACTATGGACATATTGATTCACCTTCATATAGAGTTTTGCCAATTTCATGATCTGAAATCCAATCGTCTATGTGACATTCAACAACAAATATGGGCGCTAATTATAAGATCGTTATCATCTCTACCACTCACTCAATAATTATTGGGTTGAAATGAAAAATAAAAAGATATTGATGGTGCACTCTTGAATTTTTGAGATGAGGCTTAATAATTAGTATTGGTTGGATTTTTCGGATTACTGTCCTCATCTTTATTGTTATCTGTACAAGGTTTCGGCCGATGTGACCTTCTTCAGGTATTTATAAGATAGTTATCATCTCCACTACTGACTCAATCATTATTGGGTTGGAATGAAAGAAAAAAAAAGAGATTTTCTGTCTTCCACGTTATCTTTCTTTTCTTTTCTTTTCCATCTTTCTTTCATTCATTCTTTTTCTGCTTTCTTTCTTCCTTTCTTTCCTTCTTCTGTCCTATTCTTCTTTTCTATCTTCTGTACTATCTTTCCTTCTCTCCCCTTCTTCTTTCTTTCCCTTTTCTTCTTTCTTCCTACCAATTCTTCTTGTTGGCACTCTTCCTATTACTAATCATTTAATTAATCTATTAATTACTTGTTTGATGGTTTAGTGTAAACGTAAAAAGGAAAAATAAAAACAAAATAATGGCTATGCTGAAGAGAATAGAATAGAGCAAAAACTGAAGTGGAACTAAAAAGAGAATAGAAAAATACGAGGCTTATTCAAAAAGTAATGCCACTTTGTTTAGGACATGTATAATTACCAACATAGGAATATATATCATACATCAAAATGAAGCTAGCCCTCTGCGGATCACATCCCCAATCCTCCACATATTCACCATTTCTCTCAATATCTATGTTCACCTTCGAATGAGAGCATGTATCCTGCCCCGTAAAACTCTGTTTACTATTCTTTGAGCCACATTTTCACTACTAAATATATGAAATTACACTGACTAACGAAATTAAATAAGAACGCATATAAAAAGAGTACACTTAATTATATTCTACTGGGATTCTATATAAAATCATTTATATTTTTGAGAATAAAACAATAATATTAGAGGTCAATGACCCGAAGTAATCATTTATTAAACCTAGTTTTATAAAACCAGTATGCAAATTAACCACATCATATATTACCAAACCTTTATTTCTTTGTAATGTATAAGACACATTGCAGGATTTGAAACGCATGAATAACATTGGCTGTTTTGAGGCAAATCTAACTCAGATTTCATAGAGACATCGTTAATAAATAAGATTTATTCTAAAATTGATTAAATGAACATGACAAACTTATCCAATTCCTAAGAGCATTGTGAGGAAAGCAGTGACGTAGTTTAGGTTACAGTCACCGAATTTCCATTATGATTGATAAATAGAAAAGGGAACAAAGACGAAAAAGAAAGAGTGAAAGAAAGAAAATAACAAGAATATTAAGGAAGAAACAAAAGAGAATCTAAGATGAATATATATATATATATATATATATATATATATATATATATATATGATCTCTCAGTGACCGTAAAATACATAAACATTCCTATGTACTTAATATAGTTTAATCACACCAGTCCCCGCATCAGCTGTCAGTGGGCGAGGGGATAAGATATTGGACTACCATGCGGTCAGTTCGACCCTAGCCAAGGATAGTTGTGTCTAGCCACACTGAAGAGGCGTGAAACGCCGTAACACGTGTCTGTGGATGACTTATTATATATATATATATATATATATATATATATATAATTCTTATGTTCATGAGCGAAGGTAACTCATATTTTGAGATAAATAGATACAAAGAAGGAAAGAAAAAGCATATAACATTAATTCGGATAACCCGAAAGACAGAAACAAAGAAAGAGAAAGAAGAAACCAGACTCCCAAACTTCTCATTTTCACTTTCACTTGTCACTGTTGATACTTATCGACCAATCAAAAGCCAGCAGGTCAGTCATTTACACGTCATCCCAAATTCTAGATAAATTCCTTTATTTCATAACGTATAACTAAAATCCTGAGTTTTTCAATATTTCATTATTTTACTATTTGATACAACTAGTTCTCATCGTATAAAAAACAAAAGAGAGAAAGAAAAAAGGATAAAATGCCAAAAAAAAAGAAAGAAAAGGATAATATAAGTAACAAAAGAATGTATACTGCAAGACAATATATATATATATATATATATATATATATATATATATATATAATATATATATATATATATATATATATATGATCAAACGTTGAATAAACTGGAAAACGCGTGGCACAGCCGAAGAGATAAAAGAACACAGAAAAAGACTGAAATGATTTAGAAATAATCGATTTTTTTATTCGCTGAAGCACAAAGGAATATTTCCCATAAGATAATAAGCGGATTAAAACAATAAAATCAAACAAAGAAAATAATAAAGAAAAGCGAGACTATTTCTTTTTTTGTTTTGCTTAATATACTGAAATTAAGAAAGTAAACGACAAAAAAATTCAAGATTGAAATATATAAAATTTAAAAAAAAAAAAAAAAACATTAAATATTTAAAAATCACTATTTTTATCGGAATATTCGTTAATCAATATACCTTTAAGGCAACGGAAACAACATGTATGTAAAAAAAAGTGTAAGTTTTAATGTATGTTGAAATATCACATACATATGCCTATATATGATGATTCTCACGCACAAATTTCAGTATTAATTCTTACTCTGTATTGGTTTAGATCAATTAACGGTATATCAACTACGTATGGGTTATTTAAAGCCAATATTTCATTGATTTCTAAGTGTTTGCTTTCAGTAATAATTATTTATTTAGATGAGGCTTGGTAATTCTTATTATTTAGATTTTTCGGACTATTGTCCTCCCTTTATTGTGGTATACACAACGTTTCGGCCTATGTGCCCTCCAGTCTTCTTCAGATATGACTTATCGACCACGGAACGTTCTCAAACTCGGAAACGTTCTCTACTACCTCGGAACCTTCTATACGAACACGGAAACCATCTTGTCGAATTCGGGAGCCTTTATGTCGTAATTGGGAGCCTTCACGGAAGAAGGTTCCTGAGTTCGAGCGGTTTTCCGCGTTTGACAAGAAACCCCTAAGATGACCAGAGGGCACATCACCCGACACATTGTGTATATAATAATAAAGATGTGAAAAATTGTCAGAAAAATCCAAATAATAAAAACTATAACTATTTATCATTTAAAAGTTCCTTTGTAATTTTTATAATACTTTTTTGCACACTATTGTATAGTATGAAGCCTTCCTATCTAAATAATTTGCACAGACTTAAATGATTTCAAGTATTCCTATTTAATATTAATATTTTGCACGGCGGTATATTTTTCCAAGTATTCTTATCAAATACTAATAATTCATATCAAATTATATGGTTTCTAGTGACTATTCCTATTTAATGATCATGTGTTTTCATAGTTATATGGTTTCCTATCTATATATTAATACCCATGTTCCTTAAGTGTACAACTGGTATTCTTGCAACTTGCAACACGCAATGTTTAAAAATAAGACAGTCTAAATCGTCCAAGATGAAATGCAAAAATGTAAATCCTCATTATCTGGAGCTGCATATCTTATTTATTATGACTATTGGTACTTCAGCTAAATAATGGACCATTCCATTTTTTTAAAAAGAAAGAAAGGAAGGAAAAGGACATGCTACACAGAAAAATATAATAAGAAAGACAGAAGGAGAGTAGTGGAAATATTAACCTTTTCAATCGAACATCATGAAAGATGAAAGAAGGACAAAATGAAAATAAAGAGTGAGAGAGTGTTAGATCAAGATTATTATACTTTATCCATATTGAACAAAAACCAATAGCTCTTAAGTAAACATATCAAACGTAAGACTAATTAAATTATCATACTCCAGTATATCCATACGTCATGCTAGTAAGTTTACGATTTACTAAACGTTTTACCTGAATTAGTTTGTTCATCTATCTATCTATGTCTCTGTTTTAGATTTCATGTACTTTATACATTTGGAATATATTGTCACACACATACGTGTGTATGTATGTGACATTTTATTTCAAATTTAAAAAGTACATACGGTGTAAAACAGGATAAAAACTCACGACAGGGTTGTTTGAATACAGCAATGTATTCTCTCTGTTACGTGTGGGTGTTTATCGTCAAAGTCACTTATTGTGTAAACATTTATAAGACGAAAAGGAACGTAAATAAAATCAGAACACCATTTTTTATATAATAATAATAATAATATAATAATAATAATAATAATAATAATAATGTGAAAACTCAAAAATAATAATAATAATAATAATAATAATAATAATAATAATAATAATCACTGCAAGCTTACGTAGTTTTATGTGTTCTTAGATACGTTTGAAAACATGAAAACGTTAAAAGTATTTACTATAATGTCAAAAGGAAGAGAGGAAAGATGAAGAAAAAGAAACATTTCTTACATTTAAAGACATGAATCAGTTAAAAAGGATTTACTATAATGGAAAGAGAAGAAGAAAAAAAAGAAGAAAAAGAAGAAGAACGGAGAAGAACGAAAAAGAAGAATGAAAGAAAGAAGAATGAAAGAAAGAAATATGAACTTGAAGAATATACCAAATTGCAAATCATAAAGAAACGGAACTCTGCTGTGACATTATTATTGAATTCTGATATTTTTTGGTGACTTACCGGAACATTACACAAATTTGGTAGCAACCATACAAGAATAAACATCTTGTTCACCGTAAATACTTAAAAAAACATCTTAGTCTACCTACATACCTACCTACTCTCTCTCTCTCTCTCTCTCTCTCTCTCTCTCTCTCTCTCTCTCTCTCTCTCTCTCTCTCTCATCATTTTATGATATGTTAGTGAAATAGTTGCCTTTTTTCATACTTTTTTTATGTTTTAATAGCTATCATTCTTCGTGTATATTCTAGATTTACATCTTGCACAATTATTTTCGGTTTCTTTTTTATTATTAGCTTCTAAATACTTATATCGTATGTTAGAGATACGGTATCTCCAACGGGCTTATTGTTGAGAGAAATGGCAGGGCTGCGTTTTGATACATAAAAATACTGTTCCTTTCGAGTTTTTGTGAAGACAGAGATGGGAAAGGGGAAGGAAGGAATGCCATATGAGTTACATCGATAAAATCCCACAGCTGACAGAATAGTAAATTATACAAAATAATGCATTCTAACATGCTCTCATATGTACATACATTTTAATAAACACACATAACACACACATTATATATATATATATATATATATATATATATATATATATTATATATATAATACACATAAAAGTATCATAAAAGTATCGAGATTGAAGCTGTATTTACCAAGATATAAATGAACACCGAATGGAACGTTTATTTTCTCAGAATACAATGTGTGTCAAAAAGTACAAAAAATATCGCTACCTTTTTGACACTTCTTGTATATATATTCATGGGAGTAAATATGAAATTAAATCAGACAGTATGCACAAAATAGAAAAAAAACAGTAACATTAGATATCGAATTAAATTTTTAGAAAATCAAATTAAATCTAAACTATTTTGTTGCCTTTTTTAATTATTATATATATATATATATATATATATATATATATATATATATATATATATATATACTTACCAACCTTCCGCCCAAGTAGTATATGATTCAAGTTCAATTTATTAAGCAAAGTTTCAACAGGTTTGGATTCAAAGTTTTCCTTCTTCTACAGTGGGTATCTTACCAAGGCTAGAGAGCCCTGCCTGACCTACAATTTGGCTATTGCTGGGAGACAGTAGTTGAATGCATACCTTTCCCAAGGATATTATCACTATGTGAATGTAAACGACCTCGACCAGGATCTGAACTCGGGTAGACAAGTCTAGCTTCTACGAATCTAACCATTACACCCCGCACATCTTTCTTTATTATAGAGTATGGCCGCTTTAGCTCGGTAGATACTCTGACTGGGAACCTCGAGGTTCCGGGTTCGATACCGCCCCTCGCCAACTCAGTGTATGAGTAGCACAGGGATCTGTGCGGTAAAGTGAAGAGCTGATGTTAGGTGTGGTGCTCCACCTCAGACGCCAAAACAATCTCCTTGGTCTAGCGCTATTGAAAAGGGGATAGACTCTCTCGCTGACTGGCTGATTCCGACTTTGGGCCGCCCAGTTGACTTTACTTTTAATTTTTATTTAATTTACTCTCGTTGGATGTACGACACTTACACACAGATATATTATATATATATATATATATATATATATATATATATTATATATATATATATTATGACAAACAAATGAGATTAGACAAACAGAAATATGCTTATATATTTATGTTTAATCATTCACAATTAGTTTTATTATTCACAAGTTTCGACCTTAGGTCAGTCAGGAAAAGTTGTTGGGGGATTTTTTAATGTCTTTCAAACAGTTTATTAACTAAGTTCATTTGTCATAAAAGGACCGACTTAACTTGTAACATTGCATATACACCGCTTAACATTATATTTTGGAATCTATTTTGAACTGACTATTCTATGATCTATGCAATCGTAAACAGCTGGCAGTGAGACCTAAAACATTTAAATTTTAATCAAGTGTTAAATGTTTACTTAACGATTGTGAAGATACATTTTTGTATCATATACATGTGTCACTCCTTTTGCAAACGCAGCTGCCTTTATCGCGTTTGTATTCGAAATTCGAAATCGTCGATTTCGCCAAACCATATTGGTTGCAGGATCGGAGATTCAAACACCATTCTCAAACTTGGCGATGACCTCCTTCTTCAATTCTATCGTTGCTCTCATAACTTTCCTCTTTCCCTTTCCGGTAGTATCACTACTGCCTCCCTTAGGATCCAGGAATAAGGGTTAAACAAGGCGTTAAATAGAGAATAAACACAAGTGAAGCAAAGAAAATGAGATACACGTTCAAGATAGCGACTGGCGATAATTGATGCTGCTTGGGTAGATTCGACTAGCCGTTCGGGTATCTACAGTTGCCTCGGCAGTCATTCCGAGGTTCCACTGTGTATATGTATGAATGGAGATAGTAATTGGAAAAGTGTTTCCTGCATAAAACAATCCAAGACAACTATATACAGTTTCATGGAGGAAAAATATATTTGACACAGAGGAGAAAAAATGGTGGAACGAAGAATAATGAGGTGTGATGTAGAGTGTGTTAAAAAATGAATCAGTATGTGAGATTTCTTGTGGAAATAATGTTTTAGGCCATCAAATAAAAAGAAGACTTATTTTCCCCGTGTGTCATTAAATTGAACTCGGGACATAAATTTGTCTGGGAAAAAAATACATAACCAGGCTTTCATAAATTCTTTAGTATTTCCAAATTTGCACAGCGTTCCATGACACGTTTCATTTCCCTTATGTAAACTACTTCATATTTACAGTAAGTCATTTAGTATTGACAATCAATGTTTTCTTTTTTTTTATTGTTTTGTCTTTTGTTGTTTCTTTTTAATTTTTAAAATGTTCCGTCTTTCTTTCTCTTTTTTTTTGTTTTTTTGTTTTTTATTTATTCACTTTTTTTTTTTGAAAGGCGTGTTTTACTTTCTTTTCGGGCCATATATCATATCATGTCATTTTTATTAACGATTGTAAAAATTTAAAAAATACATTCTCAGTAATCTTGCATTCTGGCTTAATTTTCAAAGCTACCCAGATTTTATAATCATATGTAAGTACGTATCTGCTTTTTTATTTTTAAAATGTTCTGTCTTTCTTATTTTGTTTTTATTTATTCTTTTTTTTTGTTTTGTTTTTTTTCAAGGTAGTGTTTTACTTTCTGTTCGAGCCATATATAATGTTATGTCATTTTTATTAACTATTCTAGGAATAAAAAAAATCTCAGTAATGTTGTATTCTGACTTAATTTTTAAAGCCCACCCCCAGAATTCACAAGTATCTGTAAGTACGTATCTATATCTATAACCGAGAAGTGTATATTTGTCTGTCCTCTCAATTACCAATTTACTACTAATTTGATAGAGAGTTAACATGTTTTGTATGCATGCACATTACATCATTGAAAAGTATTACTGTAATAAACAAAACAACAATTACAATGACACTGTGTATATCATATTCTCTTTGTGCTTAATATACAAGGTGTGTCATAAAAGTATCGAGATTGAAGCTGTATTTACCAATATAGAAATGAAGAATGTATGGAACGTTAATGTTTTTTTCAGAATAAAAGGTATGTAAAAAAGGTACCAACTTTGAAGCTGTATTTACCAAGATAGAAATGAATAAAGGTATGGAACGTTATTATTTTCAGAATACAAAGTGTGTCAAAAGTTTTTAAAAATACCGAAACTGTTTTGACACTGAAGAATAATTAAAGTTCCAATTACCGTCGAACTGGGAAGACAAGGCAACAAACGATTGTAACTTAATACAAACCCGAATAGTCACAAAGTCTACTGCAGAATGACAAGGTATGTATAAGACTCCACAATGTCATTCAAATCAAGCAGTCAAGCAGCCAATCAGAACTCAAGGAATGGAATCACCCAAATCATGCAAATTCATGAATGAATCATTTATTGATTTCTATATATACCAACTGTCTTGGACACTGTTTAAGTTGTACTTAGCTGCTGTTATTCAAACCAACAGTAGACTTCAATAGACACCTTGTATATGTTTTTTTCATGTGTGCGTGTGTGTGTATCTATATCACTTTTTATCTCTCATTTACTATGTATATCACTATTCTCTTTGTGCTTAAAATGTATGTGTTTGCGTATGATTATAAGTGTATATCTCACTTATTTATTTCTCTTTTATGAATAAACATGTATGTGGATATATGTGAACGTACCTATAGCTCTGTCAGAAAGAAAGATTTTTCATAACATTGCTAATTTTACCAAAATCAGCTGTATAGAAATCAAATTTGAAATATTTCAAAAAATGAAATTAGGAAACGTTTATCTTATTTCTATAATCATTCTGTAACTTTTTCTTCAAGTTGGATATACAGTATCATTATAAGGCTGATCAAAATTTTGCAGAAACAAAACAGAGGATTGATTTGATTTGTTAGATTTTATGGCATGTCAATCCTTACTGGGTAATTTTATGTCGACATCGTTTTGTTCTATTCATGCTTGATGGGTATATAATTTTTTCAACTTCATATTTTAATACAGTTTTAAAAGTAATTTTTCTATTTAACCGATGGATGGGATTGCAACAGGTACTACCGCTCCGAGTCAGAGTGGACCTGGGAGTAATGGTGATAAACACAATCCCCTGATATCCAAAATAAGAACTGCACCATTAGATGCAGTTTAATGACATTCCAAGACGCTAAGACCTTCAACCACCACCTTCTAGCACATATATGATAAAACGGATTGGGTTTACCTTATAATAATGGGATATGTGATTCTTACAATACGTTAGAAGGCTCTGAGTAACCTGCCAACGTAGGTACATATATGTACATAAGATAATCCGGACAAAGTTACATATACTAACAAATACAGACTTTATTGTCTGAGCACATAGATGGTAGACAAATACAATGGTACACATAAAATACAACATAGATACAGAAGCACATATGACTAAAGTTGAAGTGATAAAGAGTTCATGAATAATATAATTGAGTCACTTACTGATAGTTGGGGGACAAAGCCCCCTCTCCGCTTAAGGCACAGAGTCACCATGCGTCTAAGCCATATTTAGTAGTTGATGGACCGAGGAAAAGAGAGTGAGAATTCCCGGGCTGCTGTTTAAACATCCCAGCCACCTATTGGTTAAAATCTGGTGACAAGGGAAGCTAACCCTTATGGACACATTTCATCCCAGGAGGAGAAGAAAATCTCTACAACCATAAGGTTGCAACAATCATGTAGGTGCTACCACTTTGCCTACCTTCTTCTTCTTCTTCTTCTTCTTCGCCTACCCTATTCTTCTTCCCCTACTCTATTCTTCTTCCCTATTCTTCTTCTTCTTCTTCTTCTTCTTCTTCTTCGCCGACCCTATTCTTCTTCCCTATTCTTCTTCTTCTATTCTTCTTCTTCGCCTACCCTATTCTTTTTCTTCTTCTTCTTCTTTTACTTCGCCTATCCTATTCTTCTTCTTCTTCTTCTTCTTCTTCTTCACTTTACATCCACGTCCCTTCTTCTGGGATTCCATCATCTGTGACAAATTTGCTTTCCTTATTTTTTAGATTTTTTCTTTCTGTTTCTTCTTCTTTTGATTATTCTTTTCTCTTCCTTTTCAATTTTCTTCATTTTTTTTCTTTTCTTTCAGCGTTTTTCCTTTATTTTTTTCTTTCTATTTCGCTTTTTCTTCTTCTTTTTTCAGAATTTTCTTAGAGTTATTCCTTTTCTCTTTCTTTTTCTTTTTACCATACTCTTTCTATTTTTCACTTCAATTTTATGCTACTTTTCTTTGCCTGACAAGCCTAAATAAGGACCAAAGTGGAATGTTTCCTGTCATGGACTGTGCAGCCACTGAGGTTCCATCCTTAAGTATCACTGGTCACTGCCCACAACCAACAGGTGTCCACATTCGGCGGGATTTTACACATCTGCTTCAGTTGATAGAACAGATCAAAAAGTGCTGTGAGTATGGGTAGACAGTGGTCAATACAACATACTGTATATTGACTACACTCCTTACTGTCAACCGACGAACTGAAAAGCCTATAGATGAGCTTGTTTAGCTTAACTGGGCCGGTAAAAATGGACTACACGAATAACATATTCTAAAAATGATGCCATTATTTTAGCTGTTTTAAATAGTGTAGGTTTTTATGGCTCTAATTTTTATGATCCTGGCTTATACGTCAGCTTATACGTCATCTTAAACGGGCCGGAGAAAATGGACTACGTGAATACTATTTTTCTGACAAAGAAACCATTTTCACGGTAGTGTAAAGCTGTCAACTCTTTGTTGCTGTTTTTATGGTCCTGGCAAATGCATCAGCACCTTCATGTTAATCGGGCCGGTAAAAATGGACTACGCATATTATTATTATTTTGACAACGAAGCCATTATCGCGGGTGTAAAACCTGAAATCATCATCCCAATTTTAGTCAAAATCAAATGAAAAATCCGACTCAACAGAATTTATGTTTCAAATTGTTCCCCTAGTGTAGTCAAAATCTGAGAAGTTGTCGATCTATTTCCTTTCAATTACGCATAAAATGACCCAAGACAAGTTGACATACCGTTAAAAGCAATTATTTTATTCCTTTGTTCCTCCTTTCTTCTAACCTTCTTTTCTTACAGCTTAAGTTTTATGCAATAATGTACGAATAGTTATTGAGGAGTGGAAAAAGTCAGAAAAACGATTACGTCTTTAAAAACAAATTACTTCACTATAGGAAAAAGTTTGTAATACGAAAGGAAAAATAAAAATATACATATGTTAACAGAAAGGGTTGACGTAATCACTCACAAAAAAAATGCACAAAGAATGCGTTTTTTTAAAGACAGCAAGAAAAATCACACAAAAAATAGTAACCTTTTGTTGAGAAAGCACAATATGCAATATCGTTTTTTCCAACAAACAAAACTGTCTCTTACTTTATTTTATTTTATTTTTTGTCCATGTCCAATTTCCTTCACTTCTTTTTTTTGTATTTCTTTCCATATGATTTTTTAAGTAAATATCATGTTTTCAATCCTGCGCTGGTCTTCCTCTGCGAATTACCCATCATTGAAAATAACTCTTTGACTAGTAACTTTTTTCTATTTTTTTTTTGTTCTGTTCTGTTCAGAATGAAAAGGTTGTTCAGTCAATTGATTATTTCGAAATCCCATCGGTCATTGATTTAATATGTTCCGTTTTCTATAAAATACTATCATCATGTCTTCGTTTTTGGTATTTTTATGCTACAACGTAAACTTTTAGTATTACAGCTATACTTCCTATCAAAATGACCGGATTACGTACGTATCAAACGGAAACGATGTTCTATTGTAGGTCTGCACAGATGGGCTTTCTGGAAAAAGATCAAAATCTATTAACTCTTCCATATTCCCGCCCTGTTATGAGAACTTAGAATACGCTAACGCTATTAATCGGCCGGGTTAGCTCAGTCGGTAGAGCGTTCGGCTAGAAACCACAAGGTTCCTAGTTCGATTCCGGTCCCCGCCAACTCAGCGTATGAGTAGCACAGGGATCTGGGCGGTAAAGTAAGGGGCTGATGGTAGGTGTGGCGCCCCACCTCAGATGCTGAAAACAATCTCCTTGGTCTAGCGCTATTGAAAAGGGGATAGACTCCCTCGCTGGCTGGCTGATACCGACTTTAGGCTGCCTCGTTGACTTTTACCTACAGAGGGAAAACATCCTCCGCCCAAAATCCGATGTCCTGTCTATAAAACTAAAACTTGCTCCTTAAATATACGACTTTTATCATCTTGCAATACCCTGTAGTTAAAAATGAGAGCGTCCAAATTGTCCAAGATGAGATGCAAAAATGTAAATCCTGATTATCTGGTGTTGGTTATGCGTGGAATTCTTACTTGTTATGAGTGTCGTCACCTCAGCTAAATAATGGACGATTCCTTTTTTTAGTATACTGAAAGAGAGGGAAGGAAAATAACATACTCTAATCAAGTAAATGCTACAATATTTTCCTATTTACACACTGTAACCCTTGAGTTGATTCACGAAATCCAACCCTAATTCTCACATTGATATTTGTTGGCTACCCAATGTCCTCTCAGGGATGGGGGTTGATTTTTCATTCTTCCGACACCTGAATAGTGACTACAAACAAAGCTACGTTATCTATATGAGTACAAATGTGGTATTTAATAAATAAAAAAATAAAAATACATGGCACGTGTTTGTTTATAAGTCTTTATAGTACCTTGACATATCTACTTGGTATGTGGCAGTAGCTGTCAATCGTTTTACATATCGATGGCCATAATGTTAAGTGAACTGGGTCTACAGACTACGGAGATAAAAGCAAGGATTCCCGGATTCATCTCGGTTTACCGGGCGCTTCAGCCGCTTAATCACGATCCTCAAGAAATAATCCTATAATCAGCTTTTCATATTTGTATTGTTGGCAACTTTGGAAGGATAAGAAGAAGTAGGAGCATTCACGTTCACATACCGTTGACAAGAAGAATTCATGTGTCGATAGAAAAAAAAACACCTTTTTCTTGATTTTTAGAATTTCCGGACCTCAAACACTAAGAAAAAGCAACATAATTTTAAGAGATTGGGGCACGTGGTGTAATGATTCGAGTCGTAGGAAAATGGAATCATCGACCCGAGTTCAAAATCCTGGACGAGGCTGTTTGCAATGCACATAACACACATATCATTGGGAAATATCCAGCTATGGGTAAATAGTAGGGTGGACTCGGATCTTTAACACTGGCCAGGTAACCAGTCTAGGAGAAGAAAAACTCTGAATTCAAACCTGGTAAGATCCGCTTAAGAAATTGAACTTGTGTCACATCCTACTCGTGCGGAGAGGCTGGTAAATCTATACCTCAAACAAGTAGGAATTGTGGATATACCACAGCGCGATGATATAATAATTACAACGTTTAATAGGTTTACTTAAGAGCTGTTCGATCGAAATGTATTAGCGTTATCACTTCCATGCACACATCCCCTCCTTCTATCTTCCCCTACCCTCTTTCTTTCTTATCATATTTTTCTGTGTAGCATGCCATTTTTCTTCCCTTAACTTCGTTATAATATACATGAAATGGTCCATTATTTAGCTGAAGTGGCGACACTCATAAGAAATAAGAACACCAGATAATCAAGATTTACAATTTTGCATTTCATCATGGATGATTTAGACGGTCTGATTTTTAACCAGAAGGTGTTGCAAGAAGATAACCGAAGTATAATTAAGTAACACGAGTATTAATATATAGATGATATAATTGCTATAATGATCTGCTATTTGAATTCAATCAGATTCCACTCCCGACGAGGTGGTCTGATGGAAATCACGTAGTAATCTGAGGACTGAGTGCAATTAGACATGTGTTTATATATGTCAACAGAGTGCTCTAACTAAATGTAATACGAACTGTAATATAATGAAGAATAGCGAATATGAAAACTGTTTGCACATGTTATATACTCGTTCCTCATCGATTACATAAATGTGAAGAGTCATCTCATGAGTGTATAATGGAGAGACAGAGAGATATATTAAAGATGATAGCTCATACTTTTTACACTGCTGCTTCTGATTCTTCGTCTAGGTCATCGGCCGCCAGTTTATCTGGGCTGACTACTATTCGGGCTTCTGACTGTGTAGATTTTCTTTCTTGTTTCTTCTCACAGTCTGGGCTAGTCATTGCTTGTTTAATAATTCAATTAACAAACTCAATAACTTGTTTGTTTCTTTATCAACTTTTATTTCTTAGCCTTGATTCCGCCGCGGAGGGAGATGAACTCGGGAGCTGACTAACAACGTATACGCTCCCTGAAAGCTGGGTCGAATCTGCTTAACTCTAAACTTATTTTGATGGCGCCCAATCGAGGGTCTTTTTCAAGGGCCAATGTTATTAATTGTCCACCGGGTAATTTTCCATGGGACCCCGTTATTTTTGAGTTAACGGTACTAATTAAAATTCTAACGGCATGAATTATGTAACACATAGAAAATGGTCAATGCTAAATTTGCACAGCAGGTTTATACAATATTATGGGACTAAATTACTGCTACTCAAGTTTCATGCCTATTAGGCAATACCTAGACGGGTGAATAATAAAAAGTGGTTGGTCAAGTGTTTGTATAACGTGATATGTTCACGTTATAAAGTCATTTTACCCGAGACATATGTTCAAAAACATAACTTGCTTAAGTATTAATGCACACGTGGTTCAGATAAAAAAAATTAAAAGGGGCATAAAGTATATAATACGAACAATGGAGGAGCTTGATGTAGTGGGTATCGTCAAATTAAATTTACTCATTTAACTGTGTTCAAATCCCACACGGGGCTGTTTTATATTTCACTTATTCTCTTTCTAACTATGCGTAAATAGTAGAGCGGTTTAGATTCTGTGATCATCTGAAGTAATATTCTGAATTCAAACTTGTGAAAAGTCGTTTAAGAAGTTGAGCATGTGTTGTATACTGCAGAGGAGTTGGTAACTATATGTAAGAAACATTGTGGTTAAATGGCTTTCCAAATATGATATTGGTACCTCTGTACTTAGAGACATAATTTAAGAGAGAATACCGACGTATAAAAAGGGGCTGTTTTATATATCATATCCGTTACTCTCTGAACAATCATATAGAACCCCCCCCGGGAATCAATGAAAATATTATAAAGTCGTGTGTTCCTTTGAGTGACTGCCGCTTTGGCATAATTCTATCAACACATTCACAAACGCTACTTAGCCGTGTTGAATATACCCGAGTTTTCCATCAAGATCTGAGGACTGTCACTTCTATTGCTAAGAAGGATAAGATTATCGTCCATGGTGAATTCAGTACTCGAGTGTGGGGTAATCATCAGGTTTGAGATGTACTCGGATGTCAGGGCTGAAGTAAGATTAATATTAATGGCCTACGAGCTTTGTAAATTTGCACTGGATTCGAAACTGTACTGAATAACACGCTCTTCTTTTCAAAAGTAAAGAAATGAGATGACTTGGATCCATCCAACAATTCAACCGCAGTCCTATCATAGTTGTTATTATTTGTAATCTTATTATAATGGAGATTCCATGTCTGTCTGTACTCGAAACTCCGCCATGGCTTACGTCACAATACCCTCAGAAATTGCATAATTTTACCAATGAGTATTTGATTTATAGTCATAGTCAAAGTCAATAACTTATTGAATTTTCTTTTTTAATAACAATGTCTCTACAAGAATATAAGTTACAGTTGTCTCAAAATAGCCCATGTTATTAATGTGTTTAAAATCCTGCTATGTGTCTTATATATCTCAAAGAAATAAAGGTATATATAACATATTGTTTGGTTTATTTGCATAATGGTTTTAACTGAAGTGCGTTTAATGAATAAGTACTTGGTGTTATTGATCTCTAATATAATAATTGTTTTATTCTACAACGTATTAAAAACAATCCTAGGTTTTTTTAATAACGAAACCAATTAAAATATAATTTAAAATCAGTGTGTTTTTGTTAGTCTTGTTCTTACATAATTTCGTTAGTCTTTCTAATTTAATATATTTCATGACACTAAAACTTAAACACTTACGCCCAGAAGACAAATATTTTTGCAAGTATTAATACTATATGTTGCATTTAAGACGGTGACATCAATTTAGCAATAAGTGTATTTTTAAAAAATATCTTATTTAATTTCGTTATTCTTTCTAATCTATAAATACGCTTGATCCTAATGCTTCCCTCAGTTGTCATCCTGCAACACCCTGTGGTTAAAATGACACCGTCCAAATTGTGCACATGAAGTCGCTGAATCGCAAATTTCTTATTTTTCCCATTTTATTTCACCTAATTTTTAAAATGAAATATTCCTAATGGTCTTGCGTCGATTAAATGCCCAACGCAAAATTAAATGAATTTAAAAAGTAGTTACGGGTTTATTTTATTTGTAATATCAAAGTTGTGAATTATGAAAGATATTTTAGTAATTTCGGCAGGATTTATATGTAGTAAAATTGCAAATCCTCATTTCCGGCTTAAATAGCTCCTCTTGATTTCTGTTTGAAATTCCACGGGTCCCGCTAGTTTAATATATTTTGTATTTACTCACATTACAAAGAGGATATTAAGAGAACAGAAATTGAGCTCAGATCGATCAGACAGTTCTCCAGATTAGAACCACCAAGCCGGATTAAATTACGATCTCTTTTACGTGGTGATTTTTATGAATCGTCCTGCGTGGATCGAACTCGCTATTCAGTAGTAATAGATCTGTAAACGATTATTAAACCATGTTTTTATCTCCTCTACCCAGGCCTCACCAGGTAGCCGCAGCTAGTATATATATATATATATATATATATATATATATATATATATATATATATATATATATATATATATATATATGTGTGTGTGTGTGTGTGTCAGCATGTTACGACATTATAAAGCAATGATTTTCCAATGCCGAATTCAGAATATCAGTATTATCTATATTAATTAGTTTAGAAAGACTATGGAAATTAAATAAAAACGCATATAAAAAATTATTTCAATTATATTTTAATTGGTTTCTATATGATATAATTCACTGTATTGATTTTAATACGTTGGAGAATAAAACAATAATATTAGGGATCAATAACACTTGTAATTTATTTTTTGTTAAAACCAGTATGCAATTTAACCCACACCATATATTATTAAACATTTATTTTTAGTAATATAAGACACGTTGCAGGATTTTAAACGCACTAATAACATGGTATTTTGAAGAAAATGTCAGATTTTTAAGACTTCGTTAATAAATAAGGTTTATTCTAAGTATTAAGGATTTTAACTATAAAGTAAGTACTGATGGTAAAATTTACGTAATTCCTGAGAGTATTGTGACGTAAGCAGTGATGTAGTTTCGGTTACAGACAGACACCGAAACTCAATTATAATAAGATTTGCTTAAGTTTTTTTTTTAAATTATCTGACCTTGATAAAGGTCACAAGGCAATTCCTGAGAACATACGTAAGCAGTTATGTAGTTTCGGTTACAGACAGACACCGAAACTCAATTATAATAAGATTTGCTTAAGCTTTTTTAAAAAATTATCTGACCTTGATAAAGGTCAGAAGTAATGCTCCAAATAAATATTTCATGGTCTGCCTGGGACCGACAAGATAGTATGTAACTGACAATATACAGCAAACATATTTTTTTTTGTTTTGTTTTCACTTACCAGACGATTCATTGATTTTGCTTTATTTGAAGTTCAGGAAACAAAAGGTCAGTGCCCGAATGATATGATGATTGCTTGTTCAGCCGTGTAACTTTATTGCTAAAACTTTTTCTACATTTTACATTAAAAAATTTGAAACTCTTATCAGGCAGGTAAACATTACTGCGCGCCTCAATATTTTTCCAGTAAGCGAGAGAAAGACCTTACAGCTCTGGGGAATGTGTAGTTTCCCTTCATCACCACTACTCCTGTAGAAACAATGATACTCACCATCGTGAAGAATAAGTTCCAATTACCGTCGAACTGGGAAGACAAGGTAGCAAGCGATTTTAACTCAATACAAACTCGAAATGCCACAAAGTCCACTGCAAAATGACCAAGTATATATAAGACTCCACAGTGTCATGCAGATCAACCAGTCAAGCAACCAATCAGAACTCAAGGAATGGAATGACCCAAATCACCCTGATTCATGAATGATCATTCTTGATTCCTATTTATACCAGCTGTATTGGACACTGCAAAAGTTCTACTTAGCTGCTGTTATTAAAACCAACAGTAGGCTAACTGACTTCAATAACTCCCAAGTCCATTATGACCTGGAGTGGTGGTACCTGTTATGGTCCATCTATGGATTAAATAGAAAATTTTTTTTTTCTTTTGAACCCATCAAGAATAAATAAAACAAAATATCTTCTATTTCTCTGAATTTTTAGATGAAGCTTGATAATTTGAATTATTTGTATAATTCTTATTATTATTTTGGTTCCAATTTCAAGGAGGCAGTTCCCGATTTGAGAAGGTTCTCAAGTCTGAAACAAAATACCTGAAGAAGACCGGATGGTACATTGGCCGAAACGTTGTACAAATACAATAAAGTGTTGGACAATAGTAAGAATAATCCAAATAATACGAAATGTCTTCCTCATAAAATAACCAACGAGGGTTAACATGCCGTAAGATTCAACGAATTAACCAACCCTCTTTTTTTTCTGTCTCTTTCTTAATTTCTTTTTCTTACAATTTTCATTATTTTTCCTTCTTTTCTTTCTTTCTTGAGTATTTCATTTTCCTTCATGTCTATCTATTCATCCCTTTTCTTTACACTTTCTTTCTCTCTCTTTCATTTGTGACTTTTCATTTTTCTTAATTTCTATCCTTTCCTTCATTTTATACTTTCATTTTTTCTTTCACTTTTCCTCTGCGATTATTATTTCCTTCGATTTTCTTTAAACCTCACTTTCTTTTTTATTTGTCTATATTTTTAGATTAGTCTTGATGTGAAAAAATTTGATATTTCGACTGTTGTCATCATGTTTATTGTTGTATGTATATACCTATATACCTGTCATCCACTGACACGTGTTTTGAAGTTTACTTCTCATCAGTGCGGCTCGGCTTTTTAACAGCTACCTCTAGCCGGGATCGAAACCCGACAGAATTTGTGTCTGCCAAGTCCCTTACCCTTGCGGCTATTTTCGGCTGTCAGTCTAAAGTGAACAATTAACTAATACATCCCTACGCGGAATGTTTTTACAATCACCACAGAACTCAAGAACTGTAAACAACGTATATATTCCCTGTGTATCGGAGTATATACATAGGGAACACCCGTAGCAGGCTGGAGGATACAGTGGTCAAAACGTTGGGTTCATACAGACCACAATAAAGATGATGACAACATCACGAAACATCAAAATTATTCTTTCTTTCTTTCTTTCTTTCTTTCTTTCTTTCTTTCTTTATCCTTTCGTCATCTTTTCTTTTCTTTCTTTCATTTTCCTTAAATTTTCTTTCAGTTTTTCTTTATGCAACAATTTTAAGACAACTTCAAAAAATTGGATACTCACATAGCATTAAGAGGGATTCAAACAATAATTATTGAAAAATGTACGTAACAATATAATTCTATGGTTAATTGGGAGAAGGTCAGGTTTAAAAGTTTTACTTTATATGGGTGCCTATGGGGTAATAATGGCATGAGTGATAAGATATGGAGCTAGTTCAGAACGTTTGAAATATCAATTCCAAACATCCCTCACACACATACCCACTGGCTCAAAACATGCATAGGCTAGAAGAACCTAACTAAATTACATGAAAAAAGAAAATTAATCATTATCGAGTTTCAGTGATCGCTGGATGGATCTCCGTCAGGGAGAGACCATAGTATACACTGCTGATAAGATCTAATAGGTCGATACAGCTGCCCAGTGTGTCCGCAAGTCACACGTGAATTTGCTGGTCGTGGTACGCGTTCCTTAATCTTTCTAACGTTATCATCTTTCAGCATCCTCCTGGTTAAAAATGAGACCGTCCAAATCGTCCAAGATGAAATAATTATCTGATATCGCTTATCCACCAAATTCTTATTTCTTATGAGTGACGTCACCTCAGCTAAATAATGAACCATTCCATTTTGATTATAAAGAAAAAAGGGAAGAATAAGAAATGATCTACAGAAATATATAAGAAGAAAGAAAGGATGAAATATAGTTGGGGAAAGAGAGAAAGAGGCAAGCGATAACGCTAATCTGTTTTAAACGAACATAATGAAAAGATGAAAAGAATGAAAGTTAGAAAAAAAGAGTGCGAGTTAAGTCATGTATATGTTTTACATATTGAACTATTCAGCAATAGCTCTTAAGTAAAAACATTAAAATGTTGTAATAATAAAATCATCATATAGAAATCAATAATATCAAGCACATATTTATTAAAATCAATTTTTAAACATTAATATGCAAATTAGCCTTCTCGTTAACACTGTAAATCGCTATTTTGTTTTATATATAGATATACATGTATATTATTAGTATGTAGATCTGACCAACGCCAGGGGTCCAGTGGCTTTGGCCCTGGATCTTTACAATTTAATAGCGTCGATCGCAGGGGGCTATCCCACCAGGCATTACCTGCCCCCTTGACTTAAAGGGGCAGGGCTGGGTTTATTGCCCAGTGCCTGAGGCGCCCCCTTGAGGGGGAATGCCAAAGGGATCGACGCAATTTTTGTTCTTCCCCACCCATGGGCTTCGGCTTGTGGGTGGGCCCACATAGATAAGTCCTTGTGTCACGCCCTCATAAGTGGGATGAGAGGCAAATACCTGTAGATAAGGCCAACAGTATTCCTAATGTAAAACAATTTTATTAATGATTGAGGTTTAAATAAAAAATAGAAAATCTTGTAGAATAGGGTGTAAATAACTAAGGGAATTGTAACTTGGGTACTGATATAGTTTCGGTTACAGACACATAATCTCCATTATAATAACATTATTATTGTTGTTGTGCTTTCGAGAAGGCTATAATATCAAGGATACATCCTTATTTTGACTTGAAAATAGTTTTTAAAAATAGGATAAATAAATATATTTTTCGTATTTTAAAAATAGAATGAAAATAATGAATAAATAAAACCAAACTATATATTGTATATAATTCCTCTACAAATATAAATTAATATCTTATATTAATCTAACATTATCAGAAGAGTTATTATTTAATTATTCTTAGACATTTCATAATTTTTTGAAGATTGAATATATTCTAGAATCATTAATTTAACGATATTAAGCACCATAAAACCTATTTAACTGAGGAAACTTTGATCTATTTAATTCAAAAGTTCGCTTTAACCTTGAGAATGAATTGCTGTATCATTAAATATTTGCTCGTTTCTGGGACAAACATCTTGAGTATAATAATCAGCTATACAACAAAGTTGGATTTTAATATATTTAGGGATATCAAAATGATGAGGAGAAGAAAGAAGAAGGAAAGATTCTGAAAAAGAAAGATGACGATGTGAACAAGAGGGAGACGAATATGAAGTAGAAAGAGAGAGAGAGAAGAATTGTAAGGAAGAAAAAAGAAGGAAAGAAAAGATAAATTTAAAAAAAGAAGAGGAGGAAAAAAAGATGAAGACAAAAGAAAAGGGATGAATAAAGTCGAAGAGGAAGATTAGAGTTTAATACATGATCAGATATTCAATATACCAATTAAGACAACAATCTGTTCAAAAATGAATATATATATATATATATATATATATATATATATATATATATATATATATATACAACCAAGGTGTGTCAAAAAAGTACCGAGATTTTTGCACTTTTTGACACACCGTGTGTAAATACAGATTTAAACTTAGTACTATTTTGATACACCTTGTATTCTGAAAAACAATGGAACGTTATTTTTTTTCAGAATACAAGTTGTGTCAAAAATTACAAAAAATCTTGATACTTTTTGACACAACTTGTATATGTATATATATATATATATATATATATATATTTTTTTTTTTTTTTTTTTCATATATATATATATATATATATATATATATATATATATATATATATATATATATATGAAAAAACATATGATGTTTGTTATGTAATTATGTCTTTTCAAAATGTTAAATTTCAAACTGTCGGATTAATTTCCATCTATTTTTCATATATATATATTATATATATTGTGTTATTCTTACCCATAAAACCATACCCCAAAGACAAGGTTTCTTTAATATATCCCCTTATCTAGCGACTCTTATTATCAGAAACCATAAAATCCCCTTCACATAACTTTTTCCGTTATTTACGTCCCATTAAATTAAATTTTGGTTTATTGTTTTGTTTTGTTTTATGAATAAGATCTTTTCCGTTTTATTTTGTTTTTGTTTTCGGTTTAAAATAATACCTTACATTAGATCCAAATCGCTTAACATTATCTAAAATAATAACCAATTCCGCCCATAACCTTTTTTTACTTTATATATAAAAACAAAACACAATAAATATTTAATCATTTATTAAATACAGAACTTAATAATAATAATAATTAGAAATTTAAAAATAATTAATCGTAAAATAAAAATATATAAAAACTCCTTCTCTAAAATATTAACATATTCCGCTCATAACTTTTTCACTTTATATATAAAAACTAATTACAGTAAATATCTAATCATTTATGAATTACAGAACTTTAAAATAAAATTTAAATAATAAAAACAATTAATCGTAAAAATTCCTTTACTAAAAGTCTTTAGAATTCCAACCGTCACATTTCTTAACACCCATCCCCTTCCGTTTAAATTGTTTCGTCTTGTTGCCAACATCTCAAAAATTCGCTACATTTGTTGACAAAAGATATACATGAGACATGCCCGACATATATATGGCGCGAAATGCCCACGTTGGTGAATATTGTAACGTCTTTCGTTTTTTGCAGTATTAAGGTTTTTTTTTTGTTTTGTAAACTCATTTTGACTTTCCTCTCCGACCCAAACAACTACGGGAGTGAATGAGCTCTGATGATGATTTTTGTAAAATCGAAATATTGATCAGTATCAGCTATGATTATATTATAAATTGTTTTCTTCTTTAACAGCATTGTGTGATGTTTTCATTCCACCTTTTCTTACTCTCATATATATATATATATATATATATATATATATATATATATATATATATATATATAAGAAAAAGGCTTAAAATCGATTATTTTCGCGGTAATATATCTATTTCTACCTATTTCTCCCCATAAGTGTATGCATATAATTTTATCAGTATGGCATTTGTATATATATATATTTTAGGATTGAAATTGATCTATTACGGTTAAAATTACCCATTTTTAAGCTTTTGCTTTACCAAATATATTGCTCTGTTAAAAAATATTGAACCTTGAGCTCTCAAATTGGAGAAGAACAACTTTAATATTCCGTTGCTATAAAAGGCCCACTTGAGAATTATCCTAACACTAACTAACCTAGTGTTCACTGATGACCGCCAACTAAAGTGTAAACGCAATGCTCTCCTATAAAAGGGATGGGGCGCTCCATGGCAGCCTTTACATACATACAGATGTGTGTATTAAAACGGTTAAAAATCCCCTTTGCATTCTCTGGGTGACGATAGCCGAACCTTTAAACTGTCCAACTGCTGCTGAATCGATCGGAGTTCTATCCCGGCTGTAGGTAGCCCACAAAATGTCTAGCCACACTGAAGAGACTTGATAAATCGAAACACGTGTCTTTGGATTACTATATATATATATATATATAAGAGATTTATCCAAAACTTGGTAGTAAGGGATGATTCTATATGTGATTTCAATATCCACTGTACTAATATTGATGATCCAGTATGTATAAACACAGTGAATCATTAAATCACTAAAGAGAGCTCAATGTAAAATAACCTTTTAGATTATATACAGAGCAATATTTATCAATAAAGGAAGAACTCAATACAGTAATCCCATAATAAATTTATTTCGACGAAAATTGGGGCCCATATAAATCTAAGTTGATTTAAACCGGCTCCCCAAATTTTCGCCTCATCAGATGATGAAAAAGATATATATATATATATATATATAGAATCATCGCAATGCAAATTATATTAACTAAACAAAAATACATACTTAATTAAGATATAGAATGTATATATAATATTTTTTTTAAAGAAGCACAAACATTTAAGTACATATACTCTGTTCGACATAGAATTTCATGAATCTTAAATACAAAAAAAGAAATGAAATATTTCCATCTCAGACACACGTTTCTGTAAATTCTATACTTTCTGTCATCAGTTAAATATAAAATTCCTACCATTTTCATCTAATTTATGTAAGAAGCATACGTGGAACCCATATTTTAATATATATATATATATATATATATATATATATATATATATATATATATATATATGGTGTGTGTGTGTGTGTGTGTGTGTGTGTGTGTGTGTATATATGTATGTGTGTGGGTGTGTGTAGATTATATATATACATATGTGTGTGTATATGTAAATTATATATATATATATATACATATATGTGTATATGTGTGTGTAGATTATATTATATATATGTGTGTGTGTATATATGTGTGTATATGTGTAGTTTATATATATGTGTGTACATTTGTGTGTGTAGATTATATATATATATATATATATGTGTACGTGTGTGTGTGTGTAGATTATATATATATGTGTGTACATGTGTAGATATAATATATATATATGTGTACATGTGTGTGAATAGATTATATATATATGTTGTGTGTAGATCATATATATATATATATGTGTGTGTGTAATATAGATTATATATATATATATGTGTGTGTGTGTGTGTAGATTATATATATATGTGTGTGTGTGTGCGTAGATTATATATATATATATATATATAATATATATATATATATATATATATATACGTGTGTGTGTGTAGATATATATATATATATATATATATACATGTGTGTAGATTATATATATATATATATATATATACATGTGTCTTGATATATATATATATATAATATATATATATATATATATATATATATATATATATATATATATATATATGTGTAGATATATATATATATATATATATATACATGTGTGTAGGTTATATATATATATATATATATATATATATATACATGTGTAGATTATATATATATATATATATATATATATATATATATATATATATATATATATATATATATATATATATTGCCATAAACATTAGACAGCGTAAAATAATGATAATTAACTTACACAGAAGCAGAGCGTTGATTGGCTGGTAAAAATAATTGCAGAAAAAAATCTCATCAAAATAACAATTATCAGATGTAATTTTAGGCACGTCCACATTTCAAAGATTAGCTGCAACCAAACTTATGTACTAACATCGTTTCTATCTTCTTTACTTTTTTTTTGTTTTGTTTCACCGACATTTCCGACTGACTCAACGTCTTCAACACCTTCGTTTTTCACGTGATTATCAATCGAATCCCAATTTATTTCTCTGTCAAGACAAATCAAATTCCGATGTATATTTCCATCAAATTATCATTTTTTGCTCCTCATCACAATGCAGTATAATTACCTTCTTCATAACCCTTTGCCACTTATCTATCTTCGTAAAACTGTTTTTATTTTAAAGTAATATATATATATATATATATATATATATATATATATATATATATATATATATAGTCAGATTTTAGCCCTGAAGAGCTTTATGCGAAACTAATAGTAGGTTCGTCTGACTCATTAGATTATCTTTATAAATATATATATATATATATATTTGTAAAGAAAAAAAGGCTTAAATACCTGGGGTATAGCGACCCCACCAAATATATATATAAGCTAACAGACGACCAGCAATCCTAGCTATAAATGCGGCAAAAGCTACATAAAAAAATCAGCCTAGATTATATTTATAAAGGAAGGTCATGCTTCCGAAATATTGAATCAAATATAATTAAACAGAATATATAACGGAGTTTCTTATTCATTTCCTAACCCATACTTCACACAAAGATCCCCCCAAATATACATTATATATATATATATATATATATATATATATATATATATATATATGTATTCCCACTACGAACTAGACGTACCAGATATACCAACAAAGAAGCATAGTTGGACTTAAAACGACAACATATATATATTATATAAATGTGTTTGGTATTTGATCTTGAAGGCTTTCAATGCAAGTGTAAAGTAAAATGAGGTAACTATGATATTGTTTGTTTACCTTGGATTTATTCCTAATATTTCTGGAGAAAGATCTCTTCGCCAGAAGGTTTCTGAAAGCTAAATTCTGGAGCTGTTACCTTGTTGCTAAGAATCTCCCATTCTGATGTATGCATTTGCTGTCTTCCAAATTATCTGCGTGTTTGTATGTGTATCTGTGTGTGTGTTTCAGCCCAACACTGTCTTAGTATCATTCCAGGTTTTTTAATAATTTTATTATTAGTCAGGTCTTAATATCTTGTTTGTTTATTTTGTGTGTGTGTGTGTGTGTGTTCTCCAAGCACAGCTGTTTTTTTTTCTTTCATATTACTTTCTACCTCACTGCTTACGTCACATTACACTAAATACGTAGAATAAATAACAACTATATATACACCCAGAATATCCGTATGCAAATTTAGACGGTCCTTATTGTTCTTTAAAATATTTTTTAATGAATACATGCCCGGTATTTACATATAGTTTTATGCAAATATATATCTAAAGTTATCTAACGCATAGAGTTTTACGAAAATAGATTAAAAAGTTGACCCCTTATCTCCATTCTCAGCATCTTCTCGTCGAGTATAATACGGCAGAATCCCCAGCCAAACTCATATCAGATGAGCACATCCGTATGTTAGTAGAAGATAAATGACGTATCAGTTAATATTATAAAATAAATAAGACAATCAGATATCCAATACTTTTGAAAAAAAAACATGTTGGCTGAAATAATTTCTGGTTTAAGACAACTTCCGGTTTAAGACAACTTTTCTGCAGAACCAATTATATAACAGTCCTGTTGAAAAGATGAAATTTAAATTTTACATTTTCAGACGAAATTTAATCTGTTCGATTTAATGAAGTCTTGTAGTTTGCTGTCTTTAGAATTAATTTTCAGTCATCGACAGATTCAGTTAATCGTATTTTCCGAGGAAGGCATATATCTGTTTGTGCTTAGGTAGAAATTAAGTTATATATACGAGCAACACTATGGGCCCTCTGCCGAGCGTAAGTATTTAAGTTTTAAAATAATCAAATATATCAAATAAGAAAGTCTAACGAAATTAGATAAGAACGAATATGAAAAGATTACACTTATTTTAATCATGCTTTTATTGGTTTCTCTATAAAATGATCCATAGCATAAAACATGATATTAAAGATCAATAACACCAAGTAATTATGTATTAAACCTGGTTTTGTTAAAACTAGTATGCATATTAACCAGACCATAACTTATGGAAACCTTTATTTCTTTGTGATATATAAGACACAGTGCAGGCTTTTAAATACACCAATTATAGGGGCGTGCCTGAGGCAAATCTAACTTAGATTCTCAGAGAAATATCGTTAATGAACAATATTTATTCTATGTATTAATGGTATTGTCTATAGATTAAATACTCAATGACAAACTTATGCAATTACTAAGGGTATTGTGACGTAAGCAGTGACATAGTTTCGATTACAGATAGAGGCTGATTCTCTATTATAGTATATAGATACATATATGTGACACAAGGACCATTTCTCAAGAAGTCTTTAACAGGTTTGAATTCAGAGCTTTTCTTCTCCAAGACAGGTTACCTAAAGAGCCCAGTCTGCCCTACAGTTTACCCATAGCTGAAGAGAATGCATTAATGCGATGTATAATGGAAACAGTCTCGTCCAGAATTTGAACTCGCGTTGACGAGTTCATTTTCTACGACTCTAACCACTACACCACGCGCTTCCACTTTAATATATATATATATATATATATATATATATATATATATATATATATATATATAATATATATATAGAGAGAGAGAGAGAGAGAGAGAGAGAGAGAGAGAGACGTACAAAGCATACTGGCCACTGCTGGAGAGTGCAGGCAGTACATCAATGACCTACATTGATCAGCTTTGCGTGGATTCTGGATACTTCGCAGATGACCGCCCGAGGGAAAGGAAAGATAGAACGTTTGCCGAGAGATTGTCATGGATATCCGTGCTACTAGCGCGACATGATGATGATGATGATGATGATGATGATGATATAATGCTTTTGAACGAGTAGAAATATGGCTAAGTCTGATACTTAAGGCTTCAAATAGTGAAATAATTTAAATATACATTGTGGAAAAGACAATACTATATTTTACCCCCTCTCTTTCTCATCCTTATCTGTCTCTCCTATTTATCAATCTGATCCTATTGAAAGAAATATCCCTGGTTCTCTTTATCTTTCTTGTAAGTGCACGATTCTTTGCTTGAGCATCGTAAACATTTCAAGTGAATATTCACATACAAAAATATAAGATGAAAAAGACATCTTGTAAAGGCAACATGTTTCGTCTCGCATTGGTGCCTGTTTGACCCAATGAGTCGTTACTTATACCGAGTGCAATTGTCTCTGTGACAACATATCACTCTGACCTAAAACCAAAAAGGAAAACGAACAAAAGAAAAAGAAAAACAGAAAAAGAAAAAAAAGAAAAAAAGAAAAAGAACAAAAAAGAAAGAAAGAACAAAAAAAAAGAAAGAAAGAACAAAAAACAAAAAAAAGAAAAACAAAAAAAGCCAGACAGCATGGCGAAACTAATTCAACTCCAAATGACATTGTCTCGTAAAATATTAATTCAGTCCCATTTTTCCCGTTTTCTTTTTTGTCTCTTATTTACAAAACGAGAAAATGAAACAATCACAACCGTTTCGTCTTTTCTCTCCTCATGGATTTTTTTATTTATTTATTGATCTGTCCTACTCACTTACCACATTTTTTTTTTCTTCATTACATTTTTTTTCCTTCCTACCATTATTTTTATCTGAGTTCCATTTTTTCGTCTTTCGTTCTGCAAACATATGTTCTCTTCTTTCTATCTATGTTCCGTGTCTGACCTAAAGAACGTTGCCGCACCGAAATATTCCTAAAAGACGACCTGTGCGTCTTAGAAATAAGAAAGTATGGAATGGCACATTTCTTCGACGCTAGTTTATGTTTTCTTTGATAATCCCCCGATTTTCCGGTACTTATCGTCCAATGTTGGAATAATGGATTTCATGGATGAATCCCCTCTATCGACTCTAAGTCTATCTGTCACAGGAACCCATCTTTATTACATTTACTGATTGTATATCTTCAATAGTTCTACCTGTTCCATGGCTGGATCGTCGGCGACTAAACTAATATCCCCATCAGGCATTCCTCGGCTTTCCTGGTGCGGTGGGCGTGTGGATACCCAACATCACTAAAATCACGAGCTGTCAAAAAGCGGATGGGCTCCAAGGAAACCAACGGCCATCCACACCGATAGCATTGGGGTACTTACTACTCACATAAATCATCAAATGGGGTAAATGGGACTCCTAAGCCTTGGGTGGCAATCTATCAAACCAACGAAAAGTCTGCTATGAAATCTCATTCCAAGGAAAGGCTAGGCGAGTAAACACCGGAATGAAATCCAGAGCTGGAGTCCGTAAGGTGATATGATGCTGAACTTCAGCGGTATCCAGCAATTCCGGCAATACTGTTGTTGCCAAACTACATTGTTTTTTTACTTTCTTTTGGACCACAGCAGCAGTGTAGTTCCATTTGTTTTTGGACACTACGTCATCGTCTCTAGTAGGAGGATAGATAGATAGATATCATTGATCATCGATAGTTATAATAATGCAATTTTCTACTTTGAATTAACATTTTGGATGATTTTCAATTCTAAATCCTTTATAATGCGATCTCTTTATAATTATACGAAAACCACATCAATGGATACATAACTTATTTCTATAACATTATGTCGTCAACATACCAAACCGAGTAACTTCCCTTTATCTCTATTACATTTAATATTTTTTTTACCTTTACTTGATATAATAATGTCTGTTTAAACTATGGATTATTTTGGATGATTTTCAATTTTAATTCCTCTTTTTTTTAATGAGATTCTTTTATAATTATACAAATAAAAGTCGGATTGATACATTGAATATTTCAATAAACTATAAAATTGTCAGCATTCCAAGCCGAGTAATTCCCCTTTATATTACGGAGGATTACATGCAACTGTATATTATCTCCGAGTGATATCACCTGGGGAATGTGGTGTACCCCCACATTTCAATTACTCTCTGGCCCGGAGAAATAATACCAGTTAGGGTTTCTGTCAGTGGCGATTAGAATATGCTTACTGTATTCCATGCTGAGGTGTAGCACCACACCTACTCTCAGCACCCCACTTTGCTGCACAGATCCAATTTTTGCTACTCGTGTGCTGGGTTTGCGAAGGTCTGTATAGAACCCGGAACCTTGTGGTTCCTCGACGGATACTCTACCGATTGGGCTAAACTGATCCTTTACTAGTAGTAGCATGGCTATTATTATTATTATTATTATTATTATTATTATTATTATTATTATTATTATTATTATTATTCGTAGTAGTAGTTGTAATAGTAGTAGTAGTGTCTAACATGGTAAATTCAAAAACACTGAGAAACTACTTCTAAATGTAGAAACGGTAGTGCCAGCACTCATTTGAGTACTTGAAACTGTTTCAAATAAACTTACACAAGAATTAAACCTGCTGGAAAATAAAATAAAAACCACAATCAAAAAGATTCAACATCCCTGAAATATGGGAATAAATAGGTTTATAAATCCATCAGTATGTAAAACAATGAAAAAGTCGACATTATAACGTTTCGGTTTAAGGAAACCTTCATGTGGACTAAAAGATAAAAAGGACATTCTGTGAATAGGGTTGGATGACTTGCGAAAGACAGGTGCTATTCAAACAATGGTCTTTCCATCTCAAGTCCTGATGAAGGTTTGCTAAAATCAAAACGTTATAACGTTGACTCACCATCACCATCTCTTGGGAATACATTTTTCAGCATGGGATCTATTTTCTCTATCCTTCAAATAATAAGAAATAATATATATATATATATGGGGTTATGGGATCGGCCTGTCAGCTTGGCAGTCCGGTTTCAAATCACGCACAGGGCGGTCTTCCGATCTATAGCTCTGCTGATGAGGCCTAATAGGCCGAAATGTACATACAGAGATTGATTTTTCTCGATTTGTTTAGCCATACATTTAATAGGTATTCCCGCCTAATTCATTATTAATTAATTAATTTTCAAAAATTAGGTACGACTCCAATTAAACACTTATTCTCCAAAAAATTATCGGCAAAAAGCCATTCTAAACAAACCTTGTTTACAACTTACCACATCGTCGTGTAATAAAAGTCACTAGAAGAGGAATGTTAACCTACTCTAAACAAATCATAAAATCTAAGAAGTTCGTTTGGTGTTGGGGTTATGGGATCGGCCTGTCAGCTTGGCAGTCCGGTTTCAAATCACGCACAGGGCGGTTTTCCGATCTATAGCTCTGCTGATGAGGCCTAATAGGCCGAAATGTACATACAGAGATTGATTTTTCTCGATTTGTTTAGCCATACATTTAATAGGTATTCCCGCCTAATTCATTATTAATTAATTAATTTTCAAAATTAGGTACGACTCCAATTAAACACTTATTCTCCAAAAAATTATCGGCAAAAAGCCATTCTAAACAAACCTTATATATATATATATATATGTGTGTGTATGTGTGTGTGTGTGTGTGTGTGTGTGCGTACGTGATCCCCCTCTCTCTCTCTCTCTCTCTCTCTCTCTCTCTCTCTCTCTCTCTCTCTCTGTGATTTCATTAAAAACGATCATAAAAATTCTATTTCATGTCATCTCAGAGAATAACGAAAGATAAACTCCCCTTGCCCCCCTCTTCCCGGAGGTGTTTAAAAGTATTTTTATTATTGTCATCCTTCTGAATTATAAAGTGAAACATTTTTTCTTCTTTACATTTGGTTATTTAATTACATCCCTAACCCACCATATATATATATATATATATATATATATTATATATATATATATATATATATATATATATATATATGAAAACTAACACTTTTAAGTGACTTGCTATCACTTGATAACCTGTGATGGCTTCGGAACGTGCGAGAGTAATGCCGTAAGTGCGAACAAAATTCTTTTGTGTTTCTGTTTTTACGCAATGATTTGCATAATTCTTTTGAAGACGCAAGAGGACAGGCAAGGAATGCTAGGCATTGGCCGGCTAAACTTTGATCTGCGAATATGTGTCAGTGGAATACACAAGAGAGCTCTTTCAGATTATTCACTTCCTTTCTTCGTCTTTATTTTTATAGACTCTTGGAGTATTGAACACGTGGAACCCCAGCTAGAACTGTCCTTTACATTCTGTATGCAAACGAAGGCTTTAATAATAAAAACGAATTCGCCTACTCAAAGGATTGTACTGTCGGTCAGATTTATATGCACAAATTTGACTCGGGCAGATTTGACTTGAATATTCATTGGGTTACCGTAGAACTTTACAGCACTACTCCAAATATCTTATTATAATGGTTATAGAAACCACCACAAAATGCTGTTAAAGTGAAAACATTTTATAACATATTCATAGCTGATATTGAACAATATTTCGATTTTATAAAAATCATCTTCAGAGCTTGTTTATACTCCGTGTTGTCAAGAGCGGACACAAAAGTCATATGAATTCAAAACAAAAACCTTGTTGTTGCGCAAAAAAAAAGTTATGCAATAGTTTCGAATGTGAGCACTTCCGCCGCATTTTTCTCGGTCACCAGATTATGTATATGTTATTGTAACAGTTTTTTAAAAAGAAAACATATTAACAAGATTGACGAATGTTCTTATTCAAAACGGGATGAGTATTAGCCTTTTGACGGTTGGCCTTCAACAGATTTTTAGAAAAATATTTTTTATTTTTGTAATTAATTTTGTAAATTTTTAATCTTCTATTTTTTGTTTTTCCTATATATATAAAAAAGTATGAACGGTTGTAAGGTTTCATTTTTATTTTTTGGATAATGTGAAAATTTAAATTTGTTGGGAAGTATATAACGGAAAATGTTATGTGAAGGGGATTTTATGATTTCTGACTACAAGTGTCGCTAAATAAGTGGATATATTAAAAAGCCCTGTCTTTGGGGATGGTTTTATGGGTAAGAATAACGCTAGATTCCATAATTCTACGTAGTGTTCTATCGTGTATGTGGGTTAATATATTGGCACCTTTAAAGTGAAAGGTATGGTTATGATCAAAAATATGTTTAGCTAGGGTGTTGTTTAGAAAACCTCGGTTAATATATTTGTGTTCCGATAGACGTTTAGATAAGGATCTGGAAGTCTCGCCTACATATTTTTTCTATACTCATACCGTCGGATTCACTTCTTTTCTTTTAACTTATAATGGTTATATAAGTTACACTGTGGTTTGGTCATTTGACGAGGGGGATGAAGGGCAACTGGTTTTTTGTAAGCATAGTGCTCTGTTCTTTGCCCTTCACTTGTTGATGTTGATAGATTGCTGTGTTTAGCTCCCCGCATCAATATTAATGCACTATCAATGATATTGAGCACTGTCTATCTATAGGTATATCACCTATACTATCTACAATCGTCTGTTGTTTACAGATTTGATCTCTCTGGCGAGCGTAAAATATATACACCGATGTATGTATTTATCAGTTAAAACACCGCTCCTTAATGTCATCTGCTAACAGTCGAGAGGTTAAAGAACCAGGCTGATAAAAAGTCAGTCGGTTTTCGTTCATGATCTGAAGTACTTGCTGTGTCTAGCCACACTGATGAGTCGTGAAATGTCGAAACACGGTGCCTGTGGATTGTTTTATATATATATATCATTATATATATATATATATATATATATATATATATATATATATGGAGAGGGGATCTTAGTGTGTCTGAGTGTGTGTGTGTGTGTGTGTGAGAGAGAGAGACGTGAGAGGGTGAAAGGGACAAAGAAAGAGTGAGAATTATGTTTATTGAATTTAGAACTTTACATCTCTACTTAAACTTATTTGAAATCGTTTATTTTTACAGATGAAATATCGATTTCAACATAATTACGTTCCTTTTAATTCACTTAATTCATTATTGAATATTAATAACATAAAACGAACATGCAGTGAAAATATTCACACAAAATTCAATCAACTATCAGACTTATTAATTCAATCAGACTTAGAAATTCAACCATATATATATATATATATTCTGGTATAATTCTCAATTTTGATTGAATCCTATCAAAGTATCACTTGATATCATCCACTTATTATATATATATATATATATATATATATATATATATATATATATATATTAGTGGATGATATCAAGTGATACTTTGATAGGATTCAACCAGAATTGAGAATTCAAAGGTATTTAACAAACGCAGAATTTGCAAAAAAAGGATAAATAAATAAATGAATAAACAAACTGAATAATCACACCAGTAAAACTGACGGGTAAATATTTTAAAAAATATTATAGAACTGATGAGACGGCAAAGTCGAAATGAATTCATGTTCTAAAGATATATAATATATATATATATATATATATATATATATATATATATATATATATATATAGGGAATTGTGAAGAACGACTAACTGCTATTTCTCTGTTTACCACGTGTACCAAGCTCTGGTTAGTGGAATGAGAACAGGATACCCCCGTGGATCGAATAAAGTGTTAGTTTCAAAGTTCGCTGATGACTCCCGATTACGACAAAAAGATTCCCAAGTCCGACAAGAAATACTTGAAGAAGGCCGGAGGGCACATCGAACGAATCGTTGTGCATATAACAATGAGGATGAGGAAAATAGTCCGAATAATACAAATAATACTAACTAACTGCTGTTAGTAAAAAGTAAAAGTACTGAGAGAGAGAGAGAGAGAGAGAGAGAGAGAGAGAGAGAGAGAGAGAGAGAGAGAGAGAGAGATTTGTGCATTAAATATTCTAATTCAAAGATGTCAATTGCTGCAACTACTTTTATGTTTTTTCAATATTTTTTCTATTTCGGAAATATTGTACTTACTACCTCCATACATCCTTTCGAAATATAAAAAATGTAAATAATAATAATAAGAAGAAAAACAAGAACAAGAAGAACAAGAATGATTGATGACAGACTATATTTGTCAAAAAAAGAAGTGGGAAGGGATCTCGTCAACATTGAATTTTGTGTAGATACAGCAATCGGAGCACTTGAAGAACAATAAAAGTAAGGAGAGACTAATTACAGCAAACAGGAAAATCTTTGCATCATATTGACAAGAATAAATACATAAAAAAGATAACATAAATGGGAAGAAAAACAACTATATGGATACTTCAAGCGACAAACCGAAGAGATATTACATCAGAAAACATTGCCATGGCAAGTTCTAACTGGTGTTTTTCACAGATGTTTGAGTGACAGAAAGTCAACTAAAATATCTTCTAAGTATTTCTGCTGATTTTAGCATTGCTGTGGTCTGAATCTTCAGTTTCCCTACTCACTGGTTTGTGCAATGCAATACACATCATCGATGATTTGGACGCGTGTATGTTTTTTTTTCTTTTCTTTTTTTGGCCAGTGGGACACATGGTAGAACGGATATAAGGGTTAAGTTAATACAGTTCAATGTGAAAATCATATGTAGGTTGCAGGTTCATTCCTAGCCAAGGGCGATAACACAGAATACTTAACAGTTTAACAATTGTACTCCGTCATGGTTAACCGAAACAGAACAGTCTGCCCCGCCCCATGGATTGAATAATGGGTTCGGTTCAAAGTTCCGCGAAGGCTCCCGATTACGACCTGAATGCCCCGAGTTCGAAGAGAAGGTTCCCGAATTCGAGAATCTTGATAAGAAACATCTGTAAAAGGCTGGAAGACACATCGGCCGAAACGTTGTTTATATAACAATAAAATGGGGAAAATAGTCCAAATAATGCGAATAATACAAAGTTGTGTTTTTTTGTTTGTTTGTATGTGTGGGTGTTTGTGTACAAAGAGAGAAAACATATTCACACACATACACTAACGTTCCACCACACACAAACTCACCACCATATTGATACACCCCCCTCCCCACACACACTGACGCCCTGTATAATTTTCCCCAAGAATGTATTGTTTAATGACCAGCTTTAATTATAGGTTAGTCCGCACGAAAACTACTAACTTCGAAAACATTTTGGCGAAAGACGAATAAAGAAGAACAATAGAGAAAGAAAGAAAGAAAGAAAGGTAAATATGAATGAATATAGACGAAGGAAGAAACGCAAGAAAGAAGGAGAGATAAAATCGCGAGAAAAAGAAAACAGGACAATGAAAGAAAAAAGAAAGGAAACAGAAAAAGAAAGGAATCAGAAAAAGAAACACACTCACACACACGCATGTGCGTTCTACAGTGAGCTCATTATTGTAATTGTAGAGAAGATAAAACAATTGTTTGGCTATTAAATTTAACAACATCTACACAGAAACAAGATTCACGATGGAGAATTTGAGTTATATGCGGAGAATTATCTCGAAGTAAATTCATTAATTTAGAACCAGGAATGAAAGGATGATTATTTGGTAACATTATTCAACTTATGGTCTCTGTTGCTTTTGTTTATATTGCTGTTACAATACTCGTCGCCATTTTAGGCGTTTATTTCCACCGTTGGTCAATCTAAGTCGGTATCGATGTAGCATTGCGGGACTCGATTGTAAGGAGTAATGACGTTATAATTGTTATCTTCTAATTATCATGTTCTACTTCTCAGGATGGATCAGAGTTGGTGTTATTCTCTTGTTCACTCCTTAAACTGGATGTAATTCTCGCCGTTTGAATCTGGAATAACTTGTGAATTGCTTTAGGATATATTGTATTGTGCCGTTTAAAGCTTTTAATAACAACACAAGATGTTCATGTTTTCTTTTCTCATGAGCTCACTTAATTTATCCCCCGTCAAAATGAGGAACAGATACACATTTTACGTCTGTTCCAGTCAACAGCTTAGTCCAGACTACCACTCTCTCTCTCTCTCTCTCTCTCTCTCTCTCTCTCTCTCTCTCTCTCTCTCTCTCTCTCTCTCATACTTTCATGTTTCGTTATCAAAAACTTTCTACTATTATTTGCACGTAATTTCTGGAATTCTTGTTCTCTCCGCCTGTAGTTTTACTTCTGGTGTTAAATCCATTTAGCAACTAATTTCAGAACAAATACCAACGACCTTAAATGCCTTCTATGTCGTTTTCCATGGGTCAATGACTGCCGCTATTTTGGACAAGTCCTATAATATAAGTGGCAAATGTGTGTACACCTTATACATAGATACTCTTACAACTGCAACATTTTGGAAATTGCATTCTATATTTTTCTTCATGTAAACAATCGATTATGGAAGAAAACCTTCGTATTTTACATTTTCGTTAGTATATTTATCTGCTCTGTGTGTCGCTCTCTCACATATAAATAAAAACACATATGAAAATATCACCTTTATTTATTTTAAGTATATTTTAATTAGTTTCTAAAATCATTCATAGGATTGATTGATTTTAATACGTTGAAGAATACGATAATTAATATTAGAGACCAATAACACCAAATAATTATTTATTAAACTCGGTTTTGGTAAAACAGTATTCAAATTAATCAGATTATATATTATGTAAACTTTTATTTCTTAGTGATATATATAATATTGCATGATTTTAAACGCAGTAATAACCTGGGCAGTTTGAGACAATTCCCATAGAGATATCGTTAATAAACAATTTATTCTATGTATTAATGGCTTTGACTATAGATTACCTATATATTGATAAACTTATGCAATTCTTGAGTGTATTGTTACGTAAGCAGTGACGTAGTTTCGGTTACAGAGTAGACCACGAGTCTCCATTATAATTGGATTACAAGGAAAATGTTATTGGCTTACGTCCTTTACGTGACGTTGAATAATGACCTAACATATAATTCCATTCTCCGATCTGAAATCTTGAAAATGGCGTAAAAGCGAATTTGATGTAAGCCAAAATAACGTGAAAACTACTCTGCTAATTCATTCTTGAATTAAAATAAATTTAGATATTGAATAAACTGGAAAAAGTTTTTCATCTTCTAAAAGTCAAATATACTTTTTAAAGACATTAGAGGCGTAAGTGCTTAAGTGAGATAAACCTCAAAATACATTTATTTTATTTTTGTGTTCTGGCTATAACTGTGATATATGTTTTTTGTTGTTCTCGTTGTTTTTTTGTTGGTAATTCAAGACTCGTTATTAAATTTCGGCTTTTTTCATTATACGATTTGCTGTCTTTACTCTTCAGTATGATTGAAAGTTTCTTTTCTTTTTTCTTGTTTTTTTTGTTTTGTTTTTGTTTTTGTTCTTTTATAAATTGTCTCTTAAATAAAACCAAATAATTTACAGTACACGTAACAAATCCGGAATCATTGAGTCGATAATAAAATTTATAAATCGGATTGGAGTTTTGCGGTTTGAATGGACATTGTCTCACATTTTACGGCTTCTCACAAATAAATACTTGCTACTCTTCCAATTGATTTAATATCTATTTATTTATCTATGTACTTGTCTCCCCCCCTCTCTCTCTCTCTCTCTCTCTCTCTCTCAAAATTTCTGCCCCAATCTGTCTCTCTCTATATATATCTATATACAAGGCGTGTCAAAAAAGTATCGAGATTGAAGCTGTATTTACCAAGATAGAAATGAAAAATAAATGTAACGTTTTTTTTTTAGAATACAAGATGTGTCAAAAAGTAGATTTTAAAGCTATATTTACCAAAAAAGAAATGAAGACTGAATGGAACGTTAATTTTCCAAAATGCAAGTTGTGTCAAAAAGTACCGAAAATCTATTTGGAATAAACATCTACATCTATCTACATCTTTCCGGAAACAAACGTGGTCTGCAGTGGCTGGGCTTTTTGAACTTTTTGATACTTCTTATACATTTTCATACATATTTACATCAAACTCTTTTGAGTTTTCCTTGTGGATTATAATGCTTCTGATTTAATAAAATAAATAAAATTTATTTTATTTTATTTTCTAAACAGAATATGCATTTTCAAAATTTAAAAAAAAATTCCGGCTCCGAACTCAAACGTTTCGTTTGTATCACTTTTTGTTTTGTAACGGTTTACTCACACCGTCTCTCTATCACACATATCTCGCTCTTGATGAAGACCACTTCAATAAAGGTTCGAAACAGATTTCTGTCAGCGAATTATAACATCATGTGTTTGTTTTTATTTATTTCATACATACATACATACATACATACATATATATATATATATATATATATATATATATATATATATATGTAAGAAAGTTTTATAGAAAAACAACAAGATGTTAAAAATTTTTGCTGACAGATATCTGTTTCGACATTATGAATATGTCTTTGTCAAAGCAACATTGTAAGCGGAAAAACGAGTTGAATATATCAGTAATTACAAGGCACAGAACGCTCTTGATCTGTACCGGAATTTTTTTTTAATTTTAAAAAATACCTATTTGTTGTTAAAAATAAAATAAATTTTATTTTTAAAATGTTTAACATTTTTATCATAAAAAACTCAAAAGAGTTTGTGGTAAAAATGTATATGAATATCAAAAAAGTTCAGGAGAATGTTCCGGTTACAAATGAAAGTTTAAAAATGTAACAAGTCCAGCAATATGAATCTGCAATGATGTTAAACTCGCAGAGTCGGGATCCTTATTACATCAGAATATATATATATATATATATATATATATATATATATATATGGAGAAAATTTAGAAACAAACACTGGATGTTATGATGGTAAATAGTAGGTGAGATTGGTAAGGCACATACGCCTCTAATGTCTCTAAAAAGAAACCAACTATCGGTCATTTTGTTTGAGTATATTTGACTTCTAGAAGATGAAAAACTTTTCCCAGTTTATTCAATATCTAAATTTATTTTAATTCTAGAATAAAAGAGTAGAGTAGTTTTTTACGTTATTTTGGCATACATCAAATTCGCTTTTACGCCATTTTCAAGATTTCAGATCGGAGAATGGAATTATATGTTAGGTCATTAATCAACGTCGCGTAAAGGACGTAAGCCAATTACATTTTCCTTGTAATCCAATTATAATGGAGACACGTGGTCTACTCTGTAACCGAAACTACGTCACTGCTTACGTAACAATACCCTCAAGAATTGCATAAGTTTTTCAATATATAGTTAATCTATAGTCAAAGCCATTAAGACATAGAATAAATCGTGTTATTAATGATATCTCTATGGGAATCTGAGTTAGATTTGGCAAGGCAACCAGTCTAAGAGAAGGAAAACTCTGAATTGAAACCTGGTAAACTTCGATTAACAGATTAACCTTGTGTTACATGGCAGTCGTTGTGAGTGAATTAATCAATTAACAACATTGCAAATCCGGAAAATGGGTATTACTACAGGAATTTAAACAATACAGTCAACGTGCAGTTATCCAACAGCATGGCCAGTTATTCGATTAATAGTAACTCGACTATGAATAACATCGGGTATTCATATTGTAGGGGATTATCTTCCCTTTGCCGGAAGAGTTATCTTCTCGCTGCGTTGCTGTTTGTTCCCACTAGGGGAGCTCTGGTATTTTAAGCGTCTGGCTTGAACTTTCTCTTTTTAGCTAGATCTTCTCAAGAACTGCTATGGGCTAGAGTCTATCTACCCCCTTCTCGGTGGGGCTTTTGCCCACCCCTTAATTACTGTAAGTCCTTTATACAGCATGGACTATCCTTTAGTTCCATGTCTGTAACATTTATATTTTACGTACATTTGGGTATCTTGTTTATACCGAAATATTGTATATGTATTTACATGTTCTATCTTCCTGTAATTTATGTATCTTATTGTTTCCATGAGCTGTTATATATATATCAAATGTTTTGTCTCATAACGTGTCGGAATTGTGTGTTCATTAATTAACTTTGAATCTTACAATATCTTCATATGTTTCATTAGACGAGACCAAATATCTTGATGGGGAAATATTTCCCCTTTCAAGAAATATGTATAAGTAAGAAAGTTTTTGGACTATGGATATGTGTCTTCAGTTCCCATATTCTCCAGATGACGATCAACGCTAGCGTTTTGCTACTTTGCAACACTATAAGAGTCAATGATTTTTATAGTCAAGGTGCTGGTATAAGTATGTAAGGAGGCACGTGGTGTAATGGTTATACTCGTATGAGGTGGACTCATCGAAACGAGTTCAAATCCTGGACGAGGCTGTTTGAATTTCACCGAGCACTAATACCATCGGGAAAGGTATGAATGCAACAATTTTCCCTCCAGCTATGGGTAAATACTAGGACATATTGAGCTCTTTAGCCTTGGTTAGACAACCAGTCTCGGAGAAGGAAATATGGTTAACTCCACCGACGTAAATGACCTTGTGTCTCACGTTGCACTTGTGGAGTAAGAAATGAACAGTGCTTCTTTGTTTTGTTCACCTACCCCCCCCCCATAAGACGATCAACAGTAGTGCTTGGTTTTGCTGGTATAAGTAAGGAGGCGATGGTGTAATGGTCAGAGTTTTAGGAGATAGGTTAGTTAAAGTTTAGAGAAAAGACAAGAGGAATTAGAAATCGAAAGAATGGCGACCATCCAGATAACAGCATTGTTAAGATTGGCTTGAATTCTCAGAAGAGTCCTGGAGAGTTGTGGAGACTTTTTGTCACTCAGCCCCCAGTGAAAAACCCTCAACTAACACTGGTGGGAAAAAAATCATAAAGTTAATATGAAGGAAAACGAAAAGATAAACAAATATGAAGGCCTGGCCAGAGAATTGAAAAAACTGTGGAATATAAGGGTGAAAGAGATACCAATTTTAGTTGGGGCATAATGAACGGTCCCAAAAAGCTTGGAGAAAAAAACTAGTGGATCTTGAAATCAGAAAATTTGAGACCATCCAGACAAGAGAATTTTTGAAATCAGCTAGGATACTCAGAAAATCCCGGAGACCTGAACGCGGCTATCTGAATTTCGCCGGGCACTAATAACATTGGGAAAGGCATGAATGAAAAAATTTCCCTCCAGCTATGGGTAAATACTATAACAAGCTGAGCTCTTTAACTTGGTTAGACAACTATTTTAAGAGAAAGAAACCTGGTAAATGACCTTGTGTCAGACTTTGCTCTTGTGGAGTAAAATAAAAATGAACAGGGTTTCAATGTGTTCTGTTCCACTAACCCCGCCTCTCCAGAAGACGATCGGCTCCGGCGTTTTGTTTTGGCGTTGTGGGCAACGCTACAATAGTCAACTATTTTTATAGTCATCTGTCAAGGTGCTGGTCTTCATCCAGTTTTTCTCAGTCTTTTCGTTTTAGCCTCTGCTCGGATGGAACGGTGCCATCCATTATTTTCACAGATATTCTCGTCACTGTTTATTTAGACGAAGTCTGATCTCCCGGGGGTCACGCGTCGGAATTATCATTATCTTATTGTTCATCATCGATTTATTTATTCTTTTTTTCACTAATCTATTTCCCTTCCATCATAACGCTCGTTATCAAACTGGATATTACATTATCTTATTCGTTATTTCTCCCCTAATCGTCTTATTCCATCATTCTACACGAACAACATCGTCATATCAACGGCGTCCATTTATTTATATTTATACTAACATATCTCGCAGTCCATTTATGCATCCATATATAAAATTATCTCAATTGAAATTGAATAATCTATCGACAATCTCATCGATGTGCCATGTCGGATGTACAGTGCTACTGTAGGGCTGCACCACCTGAACCCAGATTATATGGAAATTCGATCTCACTGACAAGTTAAAGCAACAATTCATCCAAGCCGTATTTGTATCAGTACTACTATAGGACTGTACCATTTGGAACCTAACGAAGCACATCAAAACTAAGGTAGATGGGAGTTGAACAAGGAGGCTGAATGCGATCTTTAACAAATCGTGGAAACAACACCCCACAAAAAGCAGGTATGGGGCCACTTGTACCCTATCACATGAAAGCAATGGATGATAGGGACGGTTGGCGAGAGGTTTTCATGGATATCCGTGCTACCAGCGTGACATGATGATGATTTGTTCTTTTCCTCTAATCTTATTCTATCATTCTACGCAAAAAACAACATAATTTTATCGGTGTCCATTTATATCTTATTATAATGGAGATTGTGTGTGTCTGTCTGCAACCGAAACAATATCAGTACACAAGTCACAATCCCCTTTGTTATTTGCGTCACAATCTCTGTGATTTTATTTTTACTTAAGCTTCAATTGTCAATAAAATTGTTTTACATTATTAATGCTGTTGGCCCTATCTGCATATTAATTTCCGATATATCGATTCCGGGTGTAAAACATGAAAAGCATCGGACGAAAGGGCCCTTGTTTTATCAATAAACATTTTTTCTCTCCTTTCATTCCTTCTTTTAGTCTTCCATCCATTGTCATTGTGTTTATCACTATGATAACCATAAACATATTATATAAATTTGCCTGTACCAAATATATATATATATATATATATATATATATATATATATTATATATATAGTTGCATATATATATATATATAATATATATATATATATATATATATTTAGCTGCAGCCAGGTCAACCGTGCCTACCTGTTCAACATAGGCCTTAGCAGGCACAAACATGCCTGCAGTCAATGTGGACCACCCCTTAACCTTCACTAAGGAAGCTAAACCATGATATATATATATATATATATATACATATATATATATATATATATATATATATATATATAATAAGGAAAGTCGTCGGTGCGGCCTAAAGTCGGTATCAGCCAATGAGCGAGGGAGTCTATCCCCTTTTATATATATAGTATGTTATTCAGCTTTGTGTATCATACGTACTTTTATCTTTCTGAAATATTTTCATTACTTATTCAATCTGCTTTTCTTTGCTTTCTTCAAACTTCTTAAACGTTCGTTTTTCGTTCTCCCAACTTATTTCTTCGCTTTTTTCATACAGTTCTTAGATCGTCGAATTCTTTGAAAAAAAATATATATCCAAATAAATTTGCTAAAAAATCCTGAATTGCATATCAATGAAAGAGTACAAAATACAGCGGACTGTGAATGGTTTATGTATCGATATTTATTTATTATATATGTTATTTTATTTTGTACTTTATTTATTTCTTCCTTTAATATCTCGGCATCTGTTCGCTATTTGCCTTTTCATCAGCGCAGACCCCAAAAGAATTCGTATGATTCTGAATGCCGTCAGCCATAGACAAATCGAATGGCAGGTAGTTCGAAAAAAAAAATGAACAAAGAAAGAAAAAACGCACAGAGCATTAAAGTTTGGCGAGGAAATTGAAATTCGACATATTGAGATATGACACGAAGCGGTTGGTTATTCATTGAAACGTCGACCGTTTCTTGCGGGGAAAATATACCGAATAGGAAAACGAGCCAACGGGAAACTCTACACAAAAAAAGGTGCGGAAAATATAAGTAATAAAAAAGGGAAATGTATACTTTATTTATGTAGTTATGCATTTGAATGATTTTATGGTAATATAATCATCGTGTTATTTCTAAATATCACACACACACATATATATATATATATATATATATATATATATATATATATATTATACATATGCTACTCAAAAGAAAGATTTTCACAGCGTTGGTATATGTCAATAAGTATATTCATGTCTATCTATCCGAGTCTGTAAGAATTTTTCTGTTAATGTAACCACCTATCATAATGTCATCCTTTCTTTTAGTCTTTCTTTCGATTTGTTCATGCCAGTCAATTCATATCTATCTACCACAGTGTCTGAATATCTCTTTATCATAGTCAATATATATATATATATATATATATATATATATATATATATATATATATATATATATAGATAGATAGATAGATAGATAGATAGATAGATATTCATCTATCTATCCTAATATATCAATACATTCTTTCTTTCTAATTATGTTTCTGACTATATTACTGTTTTCTATCTACACACATACACACATATTCATATATATATATATATATATATATATATATATATATATATATATATATATATATATGCTACTTAAAAGAAAGATTTTCGCAGCGTTGGTAAAAGTCAATAAGTGCTAATGCTATTTGTGCAAATGCGCGGGAATATTTCTTTTTCCCCGCCTTTTTTATCCCTTCAGAGGTGAGATTTTTTTTTTCACCTCTTGGGTGCCGGTCAAGTTTCCAGCGCCAAAAAGATAAGCAAATGCTCCATTCTTGACCCTTAACAAGTTTCACTCAGCAGAACCCTTCGATGCAAAGGGCTTTCTATTCTCTTTTTGAAGTGTTTTTAATTAAAATGGCAGATGTTTGATCTTAACTGGTGAAAGCTTTTAAAACGAAAATGATTAATGCGGGAATTTTTTCTGTAAGATAAGAGGATCTTTCATTTTTAATATGTGACATTTCTTTTGATTGGCTTACATATCAAAGGGATTGAGGAAATTAGTTTATATGCCTAGATTCAATCATAAGAAAACGTTGGTTAGGAACGGTCTTACATTGGCTTACAGGAGTTAAAAGGGAAGCGAGTTCGTTCCTTAGTTGCAGCTTAATCTTTATTGCAGTTTTACAATCTCACTTCTTCTAGTGAAATTAGTATGAACGAAATCCTAGTAACATATGAGTTCAGTGGACAAGGATGCAAATAAATGAAACATTCAAAGTAACAGACACTCACAGAGAGAAAGAGACAAAAACACATAGACACACACATTATATATACAATATTGGCTATTATAAATTTATTTCAACTGGTAACTCAATAAATACTCCCAGTTTCGTTAGACAACCTTTTATATAAAGTTATTTCGTTATTCTTTTTATTTGATATATTTAATTACTTTAAAAGTTAACTACTTACGCCCGAAACGCGTATATTCTTACTTGTTCACAAAATGGTGAGACATTGGAACAGGATTCACGTAAACTAGTGCAGTTTCTCGTTCCTCATAGGGAAACAGTATAAATTGGTCTAAGCTGAGTTCAGTAAAATGTATTTTCCCACTTACATAAACGTAGGATTACACACACACACACACACACACACACATATATATATATATATATATATATATATATATGTGTGTGTGTGTGTCTATATATGTATGTATTAACCAACCACTCCGCAGGAACAGGATGTGACACATGGCCAATTTCTTAAGCGGAGTTTACCAGGTTTGAATTCAGAATTTTCATAAGATTTTCCAAAGTTAATGAGCACAATCTGCCCTACTATTTACCCCTAGATGGAAAGAGAAAGAGAGAGAGAGAGAGAAAGAGTGCAGTTTGGTTCATACCTTTCCCAAGGGTGTTAGCACTATGTAAAATGCAAGCAGCTTCGTCCATGATTCAAACTCAATTTGTAGAATCCATTTTCTACGACGATAAACATTACACGACGAGCCTCCCCATGTGTATGGATGTAAGATATATTCCTACTACTCCTGATGTCTCCGATACAATGTCCATTTCTTATTTTTGTTTGCCTATTGTAAGCTTTTTTAACAGTGGAATTTGATTAACATATTTACTTTGACTCGCCTGCAGCTATGCAACTTCGTACGCCAGAAAGATCGATGTGACGTATTCCCTTTTCCCTCTTGTTAAATGCTATGTGCCATTTGTACCATGGTAGTTTTACTGTCACTTCTATTTGGCCAGAAAGTAACAGTTCATTTTCCAGCCAAACTATCACCTATACGATTACCCCAACCCTCTTACCCCTATGGCAACCCCAACCCTTTTTATTAAATATGAGCTAGGCCGTGACAGAAGGTCTTAATATCCTGGGTATGATTCGCTCTGATGGTGAGTTCCAATTTTTTTTTAGCTCTGGGGAATATGGAGTATATCTTCATCACCATTACTCCCAGGTCAACTCTGGCCCGGAATGGGTGTAACCGTAAGGGTCACATCTATAATTTGAATTGAAAAATAGTTTTAAAATGTGTTTAAAAACTTTTAGTTTAAAAACGGCAAAAATTGAGTACCCATCGAAAATGATTTGGTTTGGTTTGGTTTTACGGCATATCAACCTCAGTGGGTCATTTAATGCCGATAAGGTTTTGAAATAAATCAATTCTTAATAGATAATACAATTTTTTTTATAAATACATTTTTCTATTTAACCCATAGATGGGCCATCGAAAATGAATCAGACAAAATGTATTCGGTATGCAATTAACCAACAAGGGTTGCCATGCCGTAAAATCAAATCAACCAACCATGTTTCTGGCGTTTCCGACATTCAGAAAATGACAAGGCATTTGACCAGGAGACATTTTTTCCACCGATACAATGTCCAGTTCCTATTCTCGTTTGCCTATTGTAGGGTTTTTTTGACAGTGGACTTTGATTAACTTGTTTGCTTTGATTCGCCTGCAGCTAAGCAACTTCGTACGCCAGAGAAGATCGATGTGACGTATTCTCTTTTTCACTCTTGCTAAATGCCATGCGCCATTTGTGAGATGGTTGTCCTACTGTCACTTCTATTTGGCCGGAAAGCACCAGTTCATTTTCCGCATCAGTAAACCTTAGCCAGCCAATATTGCTGGTCGAAGATTCTTCCAGCAAGGATTTCTGCTGATATGTACTCACCATAACTGAATATCAGCACCTCACCAGTTGTGCCGTTTTGAGGAAATAAATGAAATAGAATAAACAAACTTTGATACGGTCTTCTTCATATAACACTTTAGTCTTACCCTACCAATGTGCTCTGTGTCCAGTGCCATCGGACCGGTAAGATGTTAATAGCAGCGTGATTCCAGGCAACACATGCCCCTTCGTTTTAAAGATGCTGGGTTGGGTTTATTACACAATGCCTGGGGTGCTTCAAAACATGAATACCGAAGGGATACACGCAATCTTTAGTCCTGGCCGCGCACGAACCGAAGCTCGTTCGTGGCTCCGCACGGAAATCGATCCTTTTTTTTCAGCTGACATGGGGGAGGGTGTCAGTAAATAACTGGTCTTGCTCGAAGTCAATCAAAATTGACTCAGCGACCCGAGTTCAAATCCGGGATGGGCATATCTGCCTTTCACATATTGCTGAACCCTCGTGAAAGATATGAATACAAATGTTATACTGCTCCCTAGTAAAGTTGACGGAGTGGCCTTTTGTCGGTATCAGCTGGACAGCTAGGAAGTCTATCCCCTTTTAGCTAGCGCTAGACCAGGGAGATTGTTTTGCTGATGTGGAGCGCTAAACCTACCGTCAGCTTCCCACTTTACAGCACAGATCATATTATACAATCTGTGTTAATCATGCGCTTAGTTGGCGGGGACCTGTATCGAAAACAGAACCTTGTGATTGCTAGGCGTGTGTGCTACCATCTGAGCTAAACCGGCACCTTGTCACTAGTTATTAGTAAATAGTAGGGCAGATTGGCATAGCAATTCCCATCAAGCTTATTAATCTTCTAGTTAATTATTTTGCATGTAGCGTGACCATTGCAAATTTTTGAAATTCATGTCAATGTATAATGAGTGGGTCGATTAAATATTTATATATTCAAATACCGAATGGGGTTGTTTTCATTTTCACATAGCGCTAATATCCTTGGGAAAAGTATGCATCCACCAACACCCCCTCCAGCTATGAGTAAACGATAATGACAGAATGGGCTATTTAACCTTTGTATGGCAACCAGTCTAGGAGAAGGGTGGCTCTGAATTCAAACCCCTTATACATTGCATTAAAAATTGACCATGTGTCACATCGTGCAGAGGGGTTAGTAAATGTATATAACTTGACATAATTTTTATATTATTTCAAACCTTTTGGGCCAACTATTAAAAAAAGACAATCTCATTTCTAGATACATCTTGTAGCAAAAGTTGCGAATAATTTTTGGGTCATTTCTGTTCGACATTATATTGTGATTTATAATTTTCGTCAATGTGATGGTTATTTAAATGCATCGGTGGTCGTACTTTATTTACAAACACTTACATTACCCAAATCGGCTGGTCACATCAAGCACCCGCATTGAATGATTGTCCCAACGCTATTGCTTTTATGACAACTCCCAAATATTTTTATCATCAATATGGAAGAAGCGGTGGCTGATGGTCTTAATGTCATGGGTATGACGTTAAACTCTATCTGATGGTGAAGTTCTAATTCTGGAGATGTGAGAAGAGTGAAGTATCTCTTCATCACCATTACTCCCAGGGCTACTCTGACCTGGAGTAGTACGTGTTAGTGACCTATGTATGGACTAAATAGAAAAATGAGTTTGAAAATTGCGATTAAAAAATTGGAACCATATGACATTTAGGCACCCCTTTTGCGACAACAATTCATGGGGACACGGTTGTTTGTTAGGGGTTAGTGTTAGGGGTTAGTGTTAGGGGTAAGGGTTAGAGTTAAGGGTTAGTTTTATATATATTTTTTTTTTAATCTGAAGATCATCTGTTAACAATTAACCGGATTTTGACGATGTAAATGGAAAAAATGTCCCCACGAATCGAGATCGCAAAAGGGGTGCATAAAGGTCACATGGTCTAAAAATTGAGTTTGAAAAAAATGTGTATCCATCTAAAACAAAATGTTTTCCGCATAAAATAGCCCAATTGTTTAACGTGCCGTAAAATCCAATGAACCAACGATCACTGCATAACTCCCATCGAGATTTTTCTCTAAGCGTTTCGTTAGAGTCTAATCGGTGCAGCCGTACAGTAGTACTGATACAGCTAAGACTTTGAAGAATTCTTGCTTTATTTTATCAGCGAGAACAGATTTCGATAATCATGTTTATACGTTCACATAATGTTCGAATAATATCTCCAGCCTCTTTTTGTTACGCAATATATCAGTGGCAAACTGAAATTACATAAGAAAATAGAAAACATTGTTTTGTGCCAACTATTTAAATAGACAATCTTATTCCTTGATACATCTTGTAGCCAAATTCCGAAAGTTGCTGATAAGTTTTGGGTCATTTCTGTACGACATTATATTGTGATTTATACTTTTTGACAGCGTTATGGTTATTTAAATGCATCCGTGGTCGTATATTATTTACAACGAAATGTCAAAATTTACACATTGAGGTATTTACAAACACTTACATTACACAAATCATATTTCACGTCACTTGAAGCAATTTCAATTTATGTCTCTTTTCCTTTTTTTTCTACTTTTATTTTTTCCGCCATTTTTTTTTTTTTAAAGAATTGATTATTTTATTCAGCGCACACACTACATCAACAAAAATAACTTGGCTGCCCAACGAACTGTAAATGAAAGTCACTCACTGGACTAATCTTATTTATTTGATATTATATCCTTTTAAGTGCATTGCTTTTGCTTCTGTATGACTAGTTTATTTCATGTCTATATATACTAAGATTATTTATCTATTTACACATACAAAATCATACACATGTGCATACAAAAGACGGAGACAAACATATCAATTCTCGTCTCTCTATCACACATACATTCTCGATATCATTCTTACATAAACACACAAACTGACTAGATTATATATATATAATATATATATATATATATATATATATATATATATATATATATATATATATTATATATAATTTATTTATGTATTTCCACATAAAAGACGGACACAAACATATCAATTTCTCTCTCTCTATCACACATACATTCTCGATATCATTCTTACATAAACACACAAACCCATCTGACTATATATATATAATATATATATATATATTATATATATATATGTGTGTGTGTGTTGTGTGTGTGTGTGTGTGTATGTGTGTGTGTAATTTATTTATTTATATATTTCCCCATAAAAAGTCGCACCCGTATGCATAAAAAGACGGACACAAACATATTCATTCTCCTATCTCTCTCTATCACTCAAAGACACACACACATACAAGCTCACTTACATACACACATACATAGTATCTGACTATTTATATCTATAAATATTTAATGTATGTATCGATTTCCACATACAGATTCAAGCACATATACATGCAAAGACAGAGACAAACAGATTCATTCTTCTCTCTCTATGTCCCTCTTACACACACTAATATAAACACACATACGCACACAAAGTATCTGACTAATTCATTTATATCTCTCTATATATCAAATTTATCTATTTCCATATACTCATTCTCACACATGTACATACATAGACGGGGACATTAATTCTCCTCTCTCTTTACACACACTGTTTCTTAGGTACAGACACAATCAGTCACACTCATATGCATGCAAAGACGGAGACAAACTTTCATTCTCCCCCTCTCTCTCTCTATTTCACATACATGCACGTACGTATGCACACATACTTCCCTCCTCTCTCTCTCTCCACTTTTACACATATTTATTGCCATTAAATAGTTGTATATAAGCAGCATTATATGCTATGTTAAAAAGAAAAGACAGGCCAATGAAGGAAAAAAAAAAAGACTGTGAAATCAGGCAGGACAGTTTACGTTCAACACACACAGACACGCATATATATATATATATATATATATATATATAATATATATATATATATATATATATATATATATTATATTAATCATATAGAGTTTATGTAACTGTCTGTCTGTACAGAAACTACGTCATCACGATTATGAAATAGTCACTATTAAATCTTAATCATCGTCTTATTTATTAACGATGTCTATTTAATTTAAGTCCAGCTTTTATATATATATATATATATATATATATATATATATATATATATATATATATATATATATATATATATATATATATATATATATATATATATATAATATATATATATATATATATATATGGTGTAATGGTTAAAGTCGTGGGAAATGGACTCGTCACCTCGAGTTCAAATCCTGGACGTGGTGATTGCATTTCATTTAGCGCTAATATCCTTGGGAAAGGTATGAATCCTACTCTCCCTCCAGCTATGGGTAAATAGTAGGGCAGACTGGGCTCTTTAACCTTGGTTAGGCAACCGGTCTAGTAGAAGGAAAACTCTGAATTCAAACCTGCTGAACTCCGCTTAAGAAATTGACCTTGTGTCGCATCCTGCTCGTGCGAAGGGGTTGGTAAATATATATATATATATATATATATATATATATATATATATATACGCAGAAAGAGACAGATAGAAAGAGAGAGATAGAAAGGTTGAGTTAAAGTGAAAATTCTTCCAAGCAGTAGTTGTATCAGTGCTACTATATTGCTGCACTACTCGGGCCCTAACGAAACGCCTACAGAACAAGCTAGATGGGAGCTGCACAAGAATGCTGCGTGCGATTTTTATCAAAGCCTGATAACAACACTCTACAAGAAAGCAGATCTATTGATACTTGCTGCTTACAAACCATCTGAGTTGGACAAAAAAAAAAATAGAACAGACTGGAAACTGTTGGAGAAGCAAGGACATTTTCATAAGCGACGTTCAACTGAAACTAGAACCGGGACATGCCAGTTCGAGTCGTCCAGCAAAGACTTACCAGCTCTGCGCGGATATTAGATGCTTTGCGAATGATCTCCCGAGGGCAATGAATTATAGTGACGGTTGGCGAACAAATTTCATGAATATCCGTGCTACTACGGCAACATGCTTAGACTAGGATAGATGGATGGATATGTGCGTGTTTGTCACTCTAACTACCTATGTAAATATCTATCAATAGTTGTACCTCTCTCTCTCTCTCTCTATATATATATATATATATATTATATATATATATATATATATATATATATATTATATATTATATGGATTCACACACACAGAATGTGCGTCAAAAAAGTATCAGGTTTTTTGTACTTTTTGACACCTTGTATTCTGAAAATAATTTTTTTTTCTGAATACAAGGCGTTTAAAAAAGTATAAAAGTATCGCTACTTTTTTGACACACCTTATAATATTATATATATATTATAATATATTATATATATATAGAGAGAGAGAGAGAGAGAGAGATAGGGAGGGAGGGAGGGAGGGAGAGGGACATATAGATACGTAGTTAGATAGACATATAGTATATTTACACATACATACGTCGACACACACACGTACGTATTGTGTTTTTCTTTTGTTTATACATGAATACATAAAGTGACAAGTAACAGCGACCATTTTCGTGACAGGTTCCCCTGTGGGAGACACCGAAGGAATATTCACGACCAACAGAGATTCACATTTTTTTGTTCGTTAATTTTCTTTTATTTCTTATCTTATTTATTTATTGATTTCATTCTTTGCGGCTTAAGGGATCCTAGGGTTGCCGTTGTCTTTCTAGTAGGCACTGTTTTTTTTTTTTTTTTTTTTTTTTTTTTTTTATTTTATTTATTTATTTATTTTTTTGTATTTTTGATTTTTATTATCAATTTCTTCGTTTCTTTATATTCTTTATAGTGTTGATTTTAAAAAGATTTCTTTTGTATTTAAATCTTCGTGTTAGATAATTTTTTGTTGTTCTTTTCTTCCTCTTTTTACTCTATCACTCTTCCGTATTCTTACTCTACCCGTCTTGAGGTTCAATATTTTTACTCTCCCTATCTAGATGTTCAATATATCTGTTTTACACTATTTATCGCTTTTATATATTTTTTCTCTGTGTTCTTGTATTTTTTTTTTTGTGATCGGAAGCCGGGATTATTACGTATCTAAGAAATTTATTTGTATCTTGCATTATTTATTACTTTACACTAAATTTATTTTCTTATTTTTTTATATTTTTATTTCGTATTTCTTTCTACTTGCGTTCTTGAGAAATTTTTACTTGAGTTCACAGGAGATTACACCCCCCACAAAAAAAACAAAAACAAAATAAATAAAATAAATAAAACCCAAGAAACAAAAGGAAAAAGAATTCGTACTTTCTAATGTTCTTGTTTCTGAAGTTGAGTGCTTTTTGTTTGTGTACAGCAATGATTCTCTCGAAAGATTTAGCTCTTCTAGTCATTCTTTAATGTGACCAGGATTTTTTTGAAAGAAACTGAGTAGTATCACAAATAAAACGTCATACTTGTGTGCATATATGGTATCCGTATTATCTATCTATCTATCTATCTATATATATATATATATATATATATATATATATATGCTAGCAGGGCCCGTTGATATACATCAGTATGATAATTCAATATATACGTTTAATATGGTTACTTAAGAGCTATAGCTAATTAGTCCAATATGTAAAACGTATAATAATCGTGATTTAACTCTCTCTCTCTCTCTCTCTCTCTCTCAATCTTTTTCATAATCTTTTCATTATGTTCGATTGAAACAGATTAGTGTTATCGCTTCCGCGCGCACACTCCCTCTATTTATATTTCATCTACTCTCTTTACTTCATTCTTTCTTATATTTTTTTGGTGTAGCATGTCTTTTTTCTTACCTTTGTTTATAATAAAAGGAAATGGTCCATTTATTTAGCAGAGGGTGTAACTCTGGTTGCATGATGTCATTCTATAAATAATGGAATTTAAAAACATGAAATAAAGGTCGAGTGTACAACTTAAATTGACCCAATTTAGACCATCCTATCGCAACGCCAACTGCGATTGTTGGGTCAAACCCTCCGCATACCTGCAGAAAGACCCCCCCCCCCCGTAAAGTAATTTATGGTGAACTCGCAGACGGCACTTGAAGGGTAGGAGGTCCCGAAATTGGTTCAAAGAATGTACGAAGACCAATTTGAAGAAATGCGCCAATACATCTTCAAGTGTAGAAGACGTGACCTCCAACAGACAATGTTGACGAAAGCAGCTAATCACTGATCTTGTACCGAAGTAGTAGTATTTGTCAGTTATTTGATTTTGTTCTTGTTTTACGGCATATCAACCTCAATGGGTCATTTAATGCCGACTACGTTTTTTAAATGAATTGGTGATAATGTTTAATTTTCTAAAGATTTTTTTTTTGACATATTTTTTGTGAATGGAACTTTTAGATGATTCTTTTTAACATATATTTTGTGTTTTAATTTTGGGGGAAGATTTTTAGATTTTGTTGTAGATATGTGCCTCTTTTATGTATCCGAGAAGTTTTTCTGGGTTTATTTTGTAGAATATCTGTTTTAGATTTATGTTTGGTAGTATTTTTTTCGTATTTGTTTTAGATTGCTACATTCTGTTAAAATGTGTTTTGATTGTGTAGGGTTTTTGGCATAGCATGCAATATGGGGCTGCTTCTTTTTTGAGGAGGTATGAATGGGTAATGTATGAGTGTCCTATTCTTAGTCTGGATAATATAACTTCTTTTCTGAATATTTTTGGTTTGATTTATTTGAAGTTTTCCTATTTGTGGCATTATTTCATGTAGTTTGTTGTTTTGGAAGTTATTCCAATAATTTTGCCATTTTTGTTTTGTGTATATGTTTTATGGTTCTTTTAAGTCTGTAAAAGGTAAATGATTATTTGTCAGTTAAAATTACTATATTTGTTTGAAAAAGAGTTTTTAAAAAAACTGAATACCCATCCAGTATGAATAAAACAAACCGCCTTCGGCATAAAATAACCCAACAGATATGCCGTAAAATCTAACCATACCCAACCAACCAATCCATCTATGGGTTAACTAGAAAAATGAGTTCAGAAAATGTGTTTTAAAAATAAAAATTGTGTTAGAAAATCTAAATACCGATAAAAAAGGAATAAAACAAAACCTCTTGGGCATAATAACTCAACAAAGGTTGATTTACCGTAAATCCGAACAAATAACCTGGCCGGGTTAGCTCAGTCGGTAGAGCATTTCGGCTAGAAACCACAAGGTTCCTAGTTCGATACCGGCCCTCGCCAACTCAGCGTATGAGTAGCACAGGGATATGTGCGGTAAAGTAAGGAGCTGATGGTAAGTGTGGCGCTCCACCTCAGATGCTAAAACAATCCCTTGGTCTAGCGGTATTGAAAAAAGGGATAGGCTGACTGGCTGATACCGACTTTAGGCCGCCCGTCGACTTTACTTTTTACTTAGTTATATATTATACCAGACAATTTTATCTACCCATCTAGCGTTGACAGCTATGTCTACGGGAGTCGGAAGGGTTTGAACTCTAATCAGCTAATCACTAATCTTGTACATTACTACAGTGTTCTTCAGCTTGGCGTCAATTGTTGGTAAAGTCCATTTTAACATCTCTTAAGATACACGACGATTACTTGCGTAACTTTTCGATGGCCCGGCTCCAAGTCACGCATTAGAATGTCTCGGCAAAGAAAACAATAACTTTGACTGATAATTAAACATTGTCGATATGCGTTTCCCCCCCGTGTATTGTGCAGACAGGTGGGTTGCATAAATTGTTGGCCCAATTCCACGACTCAAAATGGTGAAAGAATTTTGTTTTCCCCAGATGAATTATTTTCCGTGCTGATATTGATACCGATGGTCGATTTTATGAGCACCCGAGCGTCACACGGCTTACAAGTTGAATTTTAGCGCTGGCCGAGATCGTAGAGTCAAATATTTCATCTTTTCAACCAATGATTTTAAAACAGTAGAACATAACCTGCGGCCTATACATGCATTCCTCTTGAACTCAGATCAATCCGCTCTTTATTATTATTAAAAACATTTTACTATGTTTCACCATATCACTACTGACGTTATTTCTTCAAAATATTACACCATAAAGCTCTCTAGGAGCAATATTTATGTGCAATATTGTAAAACTCAAATAATATATATGCTCTATCAATGATGTTGAGCACTCTTTACTTATAAATATAGCAAACTATATCATCATCAGGTCGCGTTGACAGCATGGATATCCCAAGACTCTCTCTCTCTATCTCTTCCCTCTCTCGCTGTCCAACTGTCCCTATAAGTTATTTCCCAGATCGTTCGTGCAGCATCCAAAACCCGCTCAGGGCTGATTGATGTAAGTTTTTTTTTCTACTCGGTCTACACTGGTGTGTCACGTGTAGGTGTCTACAGGAGAACGCCACTTATGAGTTCGTCTTGCTTCTCTAGTCTTATTCGTCTTACTCAGATGATTTGTGGGATATGGGGCAATTGGACGTGTAGATACTTTCATGAGGGTGGATGGTGGGGGGTGCTGATAATTTGATTATTAGCGTTGATATTTTACTGAGAGCTATTGCAAAATAGTTCAATATTTAAAAAGTATAATAAATTTTGCATCCATGATTTATTCAAGACAGTACACAGCATTTCTTCTGTAGGTTCCTCATGACTTTTTCTCCTAAGCGCTTCTCTAGAGTCAAAATGATGCCGATATTTGATATTATAAAAACAAACGAATTTACTTAGGTATGGTTTATTATCAAGTGCTTAAGAAAGATCACTGACTTCTACTATCAAAAAGGATATAGCATAAAATATATAAAAGTGTGATATATTTTTAACTGTAAATGACGGTGTTTTGGGGCTGTAGAGTTTTGGTAATAAATAGAACAAATAACGTCCAATTCGTTTGTATAATGTTCCAAACTGGAAAATAAAAATAAATTCTTGTTTTTGTTTAGAAGAAGATCAACTCTCTCTCCTCTCTCTCCCCCCCCCTCTCTCTCTCTCTCTCTATATATATATATATTATATATATATTATATATATATTATTAAGGGTGTCAAAAAAGTATCGAGATGAGGGCTGAATATATATATATATATATATATATATATATATATATATATTTTGTTTTGTTTTTATATAGATCTTTTCCGTTTTATTTTTGTTTTTGATTTCGATTTGAAAATAATACCTTACATAGATTCCAAATTGCTTAACAATTAAATTTCCCTAAAATAATAACCAATTCCGCCCATAAACTTTTTTTTCTTTTATATATAAAAACAAACACAAAATATTTATCATTTATTAAATACAGAACTAAAAATAATATAAAAATTAAAAATAATTAATCGTAAAATAAAAAAATATATAAAAAATTTATTTTCTAAAATATTAACATATTCCGCCCATAACTTTTTCACGTTTTATCTAAAACAAAATAAGTAAATATCTAATCATTTAATGAAATAAAGAACTTAAAAATAAAAGATTTTTAAAAATAAAACAATTAATCGTAAAAAAATTCCTTTTACTAAAAATCTTTTGAATTCGCAACCGTCACATTTTCTTTAAATACCCATCCCCTTCCGTTAAATTGTTTCGTCTTGTTGCCAACATCTCAATCCGCTACAATTTGGATACAAAGTATACATATGAACATGAACCGACATATATAGTGGCGCGAATGCCGCACGTTGGTGAATATTGTAAGCGTCTTCGTTTTTTGCCAGTATTAAGGTTTTGTTTTGGTAAACTCATTTTACTTTCCACTCCGACCCAAACAACTACGGGAGTGAAATGAGCTTTGATGATGATTTTTGTAAAAAATCGAATATTGAACAGTATGCAGCTATGATTATATTATAAATTGTTTTCTCTTTAAGCAGCATTGTGTGATGTTTTCTATTCCACTTTTTCCTTAACTCAATATATATATATATATATATATATATATATATATATATATATATATAGCTGTGTCAAAAAAGTATCGAGATTGAGGCTATATATATATATATATACTATATATATATAACTCAATATTATTGCAGCTGTCCGATTGCCGAGAGGTTAATGAATCGGGCTGATGAAAATTCAGTTGGCGTTTCGCTTCTGGTCGGTGGTAGTTGCCGTGTTTAGCCACACTATTTGAGACGGGAAACGTCAACACACAGTGTCGGTCGATGACTTATAGAGTAGCACCGAATAACGAGTCATTTCGAAGAGTGTTGAAACTAATTTATCATTGTTTCTTATTTAAACACAATATTTCAGCTGATTTATTTATGTCGACAAAAAGTTACCATAATGAATTTCAACTTTTTGTTTTTTTTGTGTCCGTTTCAGTCGCAACTTGGGTCGCCTCATGTGTCTAGTTTGTGGCCCCAAGCTGAAAGGCTAAGAGACCTCTGTTTAAAATATGTTTCCAAGAAACACCACATGTTTCTTCCTGGGTCATTCAGTATTCAGTGAATAGATTTAAATTCTCACTGTGTCTACTAATCTTACTACTATTGATATAAACATTTTGTAGCGAGAGAAAGCGATTACATCTAAGGGTAGGGGCAAGGACTTGTGTCATGTGGAGGTCCATGATTTAGAGAAGGTGTTGCCAGATGTCCAAAAGAATACGTTTTTGGCTTCCTTTGGCTTACAGCAGGACAAAAATGTTTTCGAAAGAGGAGACTAGTCGTGTATATGATTAGCTGCTCATGCTGGGAATTGGTCTAACCAACCCAATCAGAAAACGAAGTCACGGCAATATATAAAGCAGTGTTTGCCTGAGACAAAGATTGCAGTCTGGCCTCGAAGTAAGACGGTGCTAGTGACAAGTGGAAGGTGGTTAAATAATAATCAGGGAAAGATTGCGGTGCCTCGTCATGCCGAAACCGACACAACTAATTTTCTATTTAACTAAACATTATTTTAGGATTTATTATTACAGTGGGAATATGTGTCTATTTTTGTGTAGCGCATGGTTGTAATGGTAGAGCCTATGAAATGAATTCAACGAGAACCGATTCAAATACTAAACAAGATTGCTTGCATTTCACCTAGCGCTAATACCTGGGAAAGGTATGAATTCAACCCTTCTCCTTCCAATTATAGAGTAAAATTAACTGAGCTCTCTAACCTTGGGTTTGCAACCAGTCTAAGAGAAGGAATGTCTGAAATTTAAATCTGTAAAACGCTACCTCAGAAATTAACCTAAGTGTCACATTCTGTCGTATATATATGCACCGTAAGACAACTTTTTAAAATTGAATTTTACTGTAAACAGTAATCCGAATATTGTGTGCTCAATAGGAGTATTCTATATTTTTAATTATAATGGAGATTGTGAGTTTTTCTGTTGTAACGCGAACTATAATTACATACACAAGTCATAATTCCCTTAGTTTATTTACATCACATTCTCCATGATTTTATTTTTATTTAGACCTCAATTATATAATAAAACAGTTTTAACATCATTAAAGAATGTTAAACCTATATCTACATACTAAATACATGAATTGTATGTATAATTATACAACAAAATAGCGGATTACACGTGTAAACGGGAATGCTAATTTGCATATTGATATAAAAATTTGTTTTATAAAATATAATGCTTAGTATTATTGATCTCTAAATTGTTTGGTTTTAGTCTTATTGATATATGAGCAAAAATCTGCGGGGATAAATCTTAAAAGAAATCCTATTAACAGAAGAATAACTGTAATTTTATTCTTTACTTCTATTTTACTAAATAGTTAAATTAGGAGATTTAACAAAGAAAGACGGGAGTAATGCAAAATGAAATTGGAAGAGTTAGTTTCAAAGTTGTTCTAATTTTTCAAATCCATACCCCCTCTGTTCCAAATTTTTTATCTGCATTCTTATTGCAGTTTCTTAGCCTTTCTAATTTTAAATTGATATTTATTATATTAAAACATTAAAATACTTGCAACCAGAAGGGTGCATAATTTGGCTAGTATTATAATAAAGGTTGATATTGCATAAAGCCTTCAGATCTACATTAATACTTTGTTTCATGTCCGAATTTACTGAAATTTTGGTAGCTGAACATACAAATTAATTTGAGGGTCAGTGGGATACATTTTTAAGGTTATTATACGTAATCAATTCAACGTTACTCTGTGAGATTAATATCGCAACTAGCACAAGTTTCATAAAGTTTAGCAGCAGTTCTAAATTTAAAATATGTGAAAGTATAATAATAAAAAATTCATTGTGAAAAATATAATAACGCTTGATTAACTCGGCACTCGCTCTTTTTGTTCTTTCTTCCTTCTTTTCATTTTTTCACTTATGTTATTCCAATGAAACATATGATAAGCGTTATCTTCCGCACGCCCACCCTCTGTCTCTATCTTTCCCTTCTTTTTCTTTCTTATTTAACTTGTTCATCATTCTTAATATATTTCGAACGCTGCTACTTTATGAACTTGTGTATTGCGATATTTAATCTCACAGAGTAACGTTGAATTGATTACTATAATAACCTTAAAAACTGTTATCCCATTGACCCTCAAATAATTTGTATGTCAGCTACCAAAATTCAGTAAATTCGGACATGAAACAAAGTATTAATGTAGACTGAAGGCTTTTTATGGCAATATCAACCTTTTATTATTAATACTAGCAAATATATGCACCCTCTGGTTGCAAGTATTTAAGTTTTAATATAATAAAATATCATATTAAATTAGAAAGGCTAATGAAACTCAATAAGAATGCAGATAAAAAGATTTGGAACAGAGGGGGTATGATTGAAAAATAGAACAACTTTGAAACTAACTCTTCCATCATTTTGCATTACTCCCGTCTTTCTTTGTTAAATCTTCCTAATTTAACTATTTAGTTAAAATAGGAAGTAAAGAATAAAATTACAGTTATTTCTTCTTGTTAATGGATTTCTTTTAAGATTTATCCCCGAGATTTTGCTCATATTCAATAAGATAAAACCAAACAATAGAGATCAATAATACTAAGCATATATTTATTAAATCAAATTTTTAATATCAATATGCAAATTAGCATTCCCGTTTACACTGTAATCCGCTATTTTGTTGTATATATACATACAATTGCATGTTATTAGTATGTAGATATGGTTAACAGTCTTAATGATGTAAAACTGTTTTATTTATAATTGAGGTCTAAATAAAAAAAAATCATGAGAAAATGTGATGTAAATAACTAAGGGATTATGACTTGTGTAGTAATATAGTTTCGGTTACAGACAGAAAAACTCACAATCTCCATTATAATAAGAAGATATAGAATACTCCTATTGAGCACACAATATTCGGATTACTGTTTACAGTAAAATTCATTTTTTTAAAAAGTTGTCTACGGTGTATATATTTACGAGCAGAATGTGACACTAGGTTAATTTCTGAGGTAGCGTTTAACAGATTTAAATTCAGACATTTCCTTCCCTAGACTGGTTGTCAAACCAAGGTTAGAGAGCTCAGTTATTTACTCATAATTGGAAGGAGAAGGGTTGAATTCATACCTTTCCAAGGGTATTAGCGCTAGGTGAAATGCAAGCAATCTTGTTTAGTATTTGAAATCGTCTCGTTGAATTCATTTCATAAGGGCTCTAACCATTACACCATGCGCCTACACAAAAATAGACACATATTCCCACTGTAATAATAAAATTGCTAAATAATGTTTAGTTAAATAGAAAATGTGTCGGTTTCGGATGAGGGCACCGCAATCTTTCCCTAGATTATATTTAACCACCTTCCACTTGTCACTAGCACCGTCTTACTTCGAGGCCAGACTGCAATCTTGTCTCAGGCAACACTGCTTTTATATTGCCGTGACTCGTTTCTGATTGGTTGTTAGACCAATCAGCATGAGCAGCTAATCATATACATCGACTAGTCTCCTCTTTCGAAAACATTTTTGTCCTGTCTGTAGCCAAAGGGAAGCAAAACGTATTCTTTTTGGACATCTTGGCAACACCTTCTCTAAATCATGGACTTCCACATGACACAAGTCCTTGCCCCTTCACCCTTAGAGGTAAGTCGCTTCTCTCGCTACAAATGTTTATATCAATACGTAGTAAGATTAGTAGACACAGTTGAGAATAAATCTATTCACTGAATACTGAATGACCCAGGAGAAACATGTGTTTGTTTCTGGAAACATTATTTTAAAACAGAGGTCTCTAGCCTTTTCAGCTTGGGGCCACAAACTAGACACATGAGGGCCCAAGTTGCGGACTGAAACGGACACAAAAAAAAAAACAAAAGTGAAATTCATATGGTAACTTTTTGTCGACATAAATCTAAATCAGCTGAAATATTGTGTTTAAATAAGAACATGATAAATAGTTTCAACAACTCTTGAAATGACTCGTTTATCGGTGCTACTCTATAAGTCATCGACCGACACTGTGTGTTGACGTTTCCGTCTCAATAGTGTGGCTAAACACGGCAACTACCACCGACCAGAAGCGAAACCACCTGAATTTTCATCAGCCCGATTCATTAACCTCTCGGCAATCGACAGCTGGCATATATATATATATATATATATATATATATATATATATAGCCTCAATCTCGATACTTTTTTGACACAGCTTATATTATATATATATATATATATATAATATATATATAATATATATATATGAGTAAGAAAAGGTGGAATGAAAACATCACACAATGCTGTTTAAAGAAGAAAACAATTTATAATATAATCATAGCTGATACTGTTCAATATTTCGATTTTACAAAATCATCATCAAAGCTCATTCACTCCCGTAGTTGTTTGGGTCGGAGTGGAAAGTCAAATGAGTTTACAAAACAAAAAACCTTAATACTGCAAAAAACGAAAGGACGTTACAATATTCACCAACGTGGCATTCGCGCCATATATATGTCGGTCATGTCTCATATGTATACCTTTTGTCATCCAAATGTAGCGGATTTTTGAGATGTTGGCAACAAGACGAAACAATTTAAACGGAAGGGGATGGGTATTAAGAAATGTGACGGTTGGAATTCAAAAGATTTTTAGTAAAGGAATTTTTTACGATTAATTGTTTTTATTTTTAAAATCTTTATTTTTAAGTTCTTTATTTCATAAATGATTAGATATTTACTGTATTTTGTTTTATATATAAAGTGAAAAAGTTATGGGCGGAATATGTTAATATTTTAGAAAATAAATTTTTATATATTTTTATTTTACGATTAATTATTTTTAATTTTTTATTATTATTTTTAAGTTCTGTATTTAATAAATGATTAAATATTTATTGTGTTTTGTTTTTATATATAAAGAAAAAAGTTTATGGGCGGAATTGGTTATTATTTTAGATAATGTTAAGCAATTTGGATCTAATGTAAGGTATTATTTTCAAATCGAAATCAAAAACAAAAATAAAACGGAAAAGATCTTATTTATAAAACAAAACAATAATATAATATATATATATATATATATATATATATATATATTCAGCCTCAATCTCGATACTTTTTGACACACCTTATATATATATATATATATTATATATATATATATATATATATATAGAGAGAGAGAGAGAGAGAGAGAGAGAGAGAGTTGATCTTCTTCTAAACAAAAGTACAAGAATTTATTTTATTTCCAGTGGAACATTATACAACGATTTGGACGTTATTTGTTTCTATTTATTACCAAACTCTACAGCCCAAAACACCGTCATTTAACAGTTAAAAATATATCACACTTTATATATTTTTATGCTATATCCTTTTTGATAGTAGAAGTGCAGTGATCTTTCTTAAGCACTTGATAATAAACCATACCTAGTAATATTCGTTTCGTTTTAATAATGTATCAAAATATCGGATCATTTTGACTCTAGAGAAGCGCTTAGAGAAAAAGTCAGAGGAGACCTACAGAAGAATGCTGTGTACTGTCTTGAATAAATCATGGATGCAAAATTATTATACTTTTTAAATATTGAACTATTTTGCAATAGCTCTCAAGTAAAAATATCAAACGTAATAATCAAATTATCAGCACCCCCACCACCACCCTCATGAAAGTATCTACACGTCCAATTGCCCCATATCCCACAAATCATCTGAGTAAGACGAATAAGACTAGAGAAGCAAGGACGAACTCATAAGTGGCGTTCTCCTGTAGACACCTACACGTGGACACACCAGTGTAGACCGAGTAGAAAAAAAAACTTACATCAATCAGCCTGAGCGGGTTTTGGATGCTGCACGAACGATCTGGGAAATAACTTATAGGGACAGTTGGACAGCGAGAGAGGGAAGAGATAGAGAGAGAGAGTCTTGGATATCCATGCTGTCAACGCGACCTGATGATGATATAGTTTGCTATATTTATAAGTAAAGAGTGCTCAACATCATTGATAGAGCATATATATATTATTTGAGTTTTACAATATTGCACATAAATATGTGTCCCTAGAGAGCTTTATGGTGTAATATTTTGAAGAAATAACGTCAGTAGTGATATGGTGAAACATAGTAAAATGTTTTATAAATAATAAAGAGCGGATTGATCTGAGTTCAAGAGGAATGCATGTATAGGCCGCAGGTTATGTTCTACTGTTTAAAATCATTGGTTGAAAAGATGAAATATTTGACTCTACGATCTCGGCCAGCGCTAAAATTCAACTTGTAAGCCGTGTGACGCTCGGTTGCTCATAAAATCGACCATCGTATCATATTCAGCACGGAAAATAATTCATCTGGGGAAAACAAAATTCTTTCACCATTTTGAGTGTGGAATTGGCCAACAATTATGCAACCCACCTGTCTGCACAATACACGGGGGAAACGCATATCGACAATGTTAATTATCAGTCAAAGTTATTGTTTTCTTTGCCGAGACATTCTAATGCGTGACTTGGAGCCGGGCCATCGAAAAGTTACGCAAGTAATCGTCGTGTATCTTAAGAGATGTTAAAATGGACTTTACCAACAATTTACGCCAAGCTGAAGAACACTGTAGTAATGTACAAGATTAGTGATTAGCTGATTAGAGTTCAAACCCTTCCGACTCCCGTAGACATAGCTGTCAACGCTAGATGGGTAGATAAAAATTGTCTGGTATAATTAATAACTAAGTAAAAAGTAAAGTCGACGGGGCGGCCTAAAGTCGGTATCAGCCAGTCAGCCTATCCCTTTTTTCAATACCGCTAGACCAAGGGATTGTTTTAGCATCTGAGGTGGAGCGCCACACTTACCATCAGCTCCTTACTTTACCGCACATATCCCTGTGCTACTCATACGCTGAGTTGGCGAGGGCCGGTATCGAACTAGGAACCTTGTGGTTTCTAGCCGAATGCTCTACCGACTGAGCTAACCGGCCAGGTTATTTGTTCGGATTTACGGTAAATCAACCTTTGTTGAGTTATTTATGCCAAAGAGGTTTTGTTTTATTCCTTTTTTATCGGTATTTAGATTTTTTCTAACACAATTTTATTTTTAAAAACACATTTTCTGAACTCATTTTTTCTAGTTAACCATAGATGGATTGGTTGGTTGGGATGGTTAGATTTTACGGCATATCTGTTGGGTTATTTTATGCCGAAGGCGGTTTGTTTTATTCATACTGGATGGGTATTCAGTTTTTTTAAAAAACTCTTTTTCAAACAAATATAGTAATTTTAACTGACAAATAATCATTTACCTTTTACAGACTTAAAAAGAACCATAAACATATACACAAAACAAAAATGGCAAAATTATTGGAATACTTCCAAACAACAAACTACATGAATTAATGCCACAAATAGGAAAACTTCAAATAAATCAAACCAAAATATTCAGAAAAGAAGTTATATTATCCAGACTAAGAATAGGACACATCATACATTACCCATTCATACCTCCTCAAAAAGAAGCAGCCCCATATTGCATGCTATGCCAAAAACCCTACACAATCAAACACATTTTAACAGAATGTAGCAATCTAAAACAAATACGAAAAAATACTACCAAACAATAAATCTAAACAGATATTCTACAAAATAACCAGAAAAATCTTCTCGATACATAAAAGAGGCACATATCTACAACAAAATCTAAAATCTTCCCCCAAAAATTAAAACACAAAAATATATGTTAAAAAGAATCATCTAAAAGTTCCATTCACAAAAAATGATGTCAAAAANTTCGGCTAGAAACCACAAGGTTCCTAGTTCGATACCGGCCCTCGCCAACTCAGCGTATGAGTAGCACAGGGATATGTGCGGTAAAGTAAGGAGCTGATGGTAAGTGTGGCGCTCCACCTCAGATGCTAAAACAATCCCTTGGTCTAGCGGTATTGAAAAAAGGGATAGGCTGACTGGCTGATACCGACTTTAGGCCGCCCCGTCGACTTTACTTTTTACTTAGTTATTAATTATACCAGACAATTTTATCTACCCATCTAGCGTTGACAGCTATGTCTACGGGAGTCGGAAGGGTTTGAACTCTAATCAGCTAATCACTAATCTTGTACATTACTACAGTGTTCTTCAGCTTGGCGTCAATTGTTGGTAAAGTCCATTTTAACATCTCTTAAGATACACGACGATTACTTGCGTAACTTTTCGATGGCCCGGCTCCAAGTCACGCATTAGAATGTCTCGGCAAAGAAAACAATAACTTTGACTGATAATTAACATTGTCGATATGCGTTTCCCCCGTGTATTGTGCAGACAGGTGGGTTGCATAAATTGTTGGCCCAATTCCACGACTCAAAATGGTGAAAGAATTTTGTTTTCCCCAGATGAATTATTTTCCGTGCTGATATTGATACCGATGGTCGATTTTATGAGCAACCGAGCGTCACACGGCTTACAAGTTGAATTTTAGCGCTGGCCGAGATCGTAGAGTCAAATATTTCATCTTTTCAACCAATGATTTTAAAACAGTAGAACATAACCTGCGGCCTATACATGCATTCCTCTTGAACTCAGATCAATCCGCTCTTTATTATTATTAAAACATTTTACTATGTTTCACCATATCACTACTGACGTTATTTCTTCAAAATATTACACCATAAAGCTCTCTAGGAGCACATATTTATGTGCAATATTGTAAAACTCAAATAATATATATGCTCTATCAATGATGTTGAGCACTCTTTACTTATAAATATAGCAAACTATATCATCATCAGGTCGCGTTGACAGCATGGATATCCAAGACTCTCTCTCTCTATCTCTTCCCTCTCTCGCTGTCCAACTGTCCCTATAAGTTATTTCCCAGATCGTTCGTGCAGCATCCAAAACCCGCTCAGGGCTGATTGATGTAAGTTTTTTTTTCTACTCGGTCTACACTGGTGTGTCCACGTGTAGGTGTCTACAGGAGAACGCCACTTATGAGTTCGTCCTTGCTTCTCTAGTCTTATTCGTCTTACTCAGATGATTTGTGGGATATGGGGCAATTGGACGTGTAGATACTTTCATGAGGGTGGTGGTGGGGGGTGCTGATAATTTGATTATTACGTTTGATATTTTTACTTGAGAGCTATTGCAAAATAGTTCAATATTTAAAAAAGTATAATAATTTTGCATCCATGATTTATTCAAGACAGTACACAGCATTCTTCTGTAGGTCTCCTCTGACTTTTTCTCTAGCGCTTCTCTAGAGTCAAAATGATCCGATATTTTGATACATTATAAAAACGAAACGAATATTACTAGGTATGGTTTATTATCAAGTGCTTAAGAAAGATCACTGCACTTCTACTATCAAAAAGGATATAGCATAAAAATATATAAAGTGTGATATATTTTTAACTGTTAAATGACGGTGTTTTGGGCTGTAGAGTTTGGTAATAAATAGAACAAAATAACGTCCAAATTCGTTGTATAATGTTCCACTGGAAATAAAATAAATTCTTGTACTTTTGGTTTAGAAGAAGATCAACTCTCTCTCTCTCTCTCTCTCTCTCTCTCTCTATATATATATATATATAATATATATAATATATATATATATATATAAGGTGTGTCAAAAAGTATCGAGATTTGAGGCTGAATATATATATATATATATATATATATATATATATATATATTATTGTTTTGTTTTATAAATAAGATCTTTTCCGTTTTATTTTTGTTTTTGATTTCGATTTGAAAATAATACCTTACATTAGATCCAAATTGCTTAACATTATCTAAAATAATAACCAATTCCGCCCATAAACTTTTTTCTTTATATATAAAAACAAAACACAATAAATATTTAATCATTTATTAAATACAGAACTTAAAAATAATAATAAAAAATTAAAAATAATTAATCGTAAAATAAAAAATATATAAAAAATTTATTTTCTAAAATATTAACATATTCCGCCCATAACTTTTTCACTTTATATATAAAACAAAATACAGTAAATATCTAATCATTTATGAAATAAAGAACTTAAAAATAAAGATTTTAAAAATAAAAACAATTAATCGTAAAAAATTCCTTTACTAAAAATCTTTTGAATTCCAACCGTCACATTTCTTAATACCCATCCCCTTCCGTTTAAATTGTTTCGTCTTGTTGCCAACATCTCAAAAATCCGCTACATTTGGATGACAAAAGGTATACATATGAGACATGACCGACATATATATGGCGCGAATGCCCACGTTGGTGAATATTGTAACGTCTTTCGTTTTTTGCAGTATTAAGGTTTTTTGTTTTGTAAACTCATTTGACTTTCCACTCCGACCCAAACAACTACGGGAGTGAATGAGCTTTGATGATGATTTTTGTAAAATCGAAATATTGAACAGTATCAGCTATGATTATATTATAAATTGTTTTTCTTTTAACAGCATTGTGTGATGTTTTCATTCCACCTTTTCTTACTCATATATATATATATATATATATATATATATATATATATATATATATATAAGCTGTGTCAAAAAAGTATCGAGATTGAGGCTATATATATATATATATATATATTATATATATATATATATATGCCAGCTGTCGATTGCCGAGAGGTTAATGAATCGGGCTGATGAAAATTCAGTTGGTTTTCGCTTCTGGTCGGTGGTAGTTGCCGTGTTTAGCCACACTATTGAGACGGGAAACGTCACACACAGTGTCGGTCGATGACTTATAGAGTAGCACCGATAAACGAGTCATTTCAAGAGTTGTTTGATTTAAACACAATATTTCAGCTGATTTAGATTTATGTCGACAAAAAGTTACCATATGAATTTCACTTTTTGTTTTTTTTTGTGTCCGTTTCAGTCCGCAACTTGGGCCCTCATGTGTCTAGTTTGTGGCCCCAAGCTGAAAAGGCTAGAGACCTCTGTTTTAAAATAATGTTTCCAGAAACAAACACATGTTTCTCCTGGGTCATTCAGTATTCAGTGAATAGATTTATTCTCAACTGTGTCTACTAATCTTACTACGTATTGATATAAACATTTTGTAGCGAGAGAAGCGACTTACCTCTAAGGGTGAAGGGGGCAAGGACTTGTGTCATGTGGAGGTCCATGATTTAGAGAAGGTGTTGCCAAGATGTCCAAAAAGAATACGTTTTGCTTCCCTTTGGCTACAGACAGGACAAAAATGTTTTCGAAAGAGGAGACTAGTCGATGTATATGATTAGCTGCTCATGCTGATTGGTCTAACCAACCAATCAGAAACGAGTCACGGCAATATAAAAGCAGTGTTGCCTGAGACAAAGATTGCAGTCTGGCCTCGAAGTAAGACGGTGCTAGTGACAAGTGGAAGGTGGTTAAATAATATCTAGGGAAAGATTGCGGTGCCCTCATCCGAAACCGACACATTTTCTATTTAACTAAACATTATTTAGCAATTTTATTATTACAGTGGGAATATGTGTCTATTTTTGTGTAGGCGCATGGTGTAATGGTTAGAGCCCTATGAAATGAATTCAACGAGACGATTTCAAATACTAAACAAGATTGCTTGCATTTCACCTAGCGCTAATACCCTTGGGAAAGGTATGAATTCAACCCTTCTCCTTCCAATTATGAGTAAAATAACTGAGCTCTCTAACCTTGGTTTGACAACCAGTCTAGGAGAAGGAAATGTCTGAATTTAAATCTGTTAAACGCTACCTCAGAAATTAACCTAGTGTCACATTCTGCTCGTAAATATATACACCGTAGACAACTTTTTAAAAATTGAATTTTACTGTAAACAGTAATCCGAATATTGTGTGCTCAATAGGAGTATTCTATATCTTCTTATTATAATGGAGATTGTGAGTTTTTCTGTCTGTAACCGAAACTATATTACTACACAAGTCATAATTCCCTTAGTTATTTACATCACATTCTCCATGATTTTATTTTTATTTAGACCTCAATTATAAATAAAACAGTTTTACATCATTAAGACTGTTAACCATATCTACATACTAATAACATGCAATTGTATGTATATATACAACAAAATAGCGGATTACAGTGTAAACGGGAATGCTAATTTGCATATTGATATTAAAAATTGATTTTAATAAATATATGCTTAGTATTATTGATCTCTAATTGTTTGGTTTTATCTTATTGAATATGAGCAAAAATCTCGGGGATAAATCTTAAAAGAAATCCATTAACAAGAAGAAATAACTGTAATTTTATTCTTTACTTCCTATTTTAACTAAATAGTTAAATTAGGAAGATTTAACAAAGAAAGACGGGAGTAATGCAAAATGATGGAAGAGTTAGTTTCAAAGTTGTTCTATTTTTCAATCATACCCCCTCTGTTCCAAATCTTTTTATCTGCATTCTTATTGAGTTTCATTAGCCTTTCTAATTTAATATGATATTTTATTATATTAAAACTTAAATACTTGCAACCAGAGGGTGCATATATTTGCTAGTATTAATAATAAAAGGTTGATATTGCCATAAAAAGCCTTCAGTCTACATTAATACTTTGTTTCATGTCCGAATTTACTGAATTTTGGTAGCTGACATACAAATTATTTGAGGGTCAATGGGATAACAGTTTTTAAGGTTATTATAGTAATCAATTCAACGTTACTCTGTGAGATTAAATATCGCAATACACAAGTTCATAAAGTTTAGCAGCAGTTCTAAAATTTAAAATATGTGAAAAGTATAATATAAAAATTTCAATATGTGAAAAGTATAATAACCTTGATTTAACTCGCACTCGCTCTTTTGTCTTTCTTTCCTTCTTTTCATTTTTTCACTATGTTCAATTGAAACAGATAAGCGTTATCTTCCGCACGCCCACCCTCTGTCTCTATCTTTCCCCTTCTTTTTTCTTTCTTTATTTCTTGCTATCTTTCTTATTATATTTCTTCTGTTTAGCATGTCTTTTTTCTTCCTTTCTTTCTTTATAATAAAAACATAATTGTCCATTATTTAGCTGAGGTGACGACACTCATAGAAAAGAAGAATTTGGTGGATAAACAACACCAGATAATCAGTATTTAGATTTTTGCATTTAATCTTCGACGATTTGGACGGTCTCACTTTTACTTGAGGGTCAATGGGATAACAATTCTTAAGGTTATTATAGTAATCAATTTAACATTACTCTGTGAGATTAAATATCGCAATACACAAGTTCATAAAGTTTAGCAGCAGTTCTAAAATTTAAAATTTAATAACTCACTTTGTAAAAAAAATGATAGAATCACTTAGTAAAAATCATACTAAATTTCAACTCTTGTAGTTTCATTTTCAGTGTATGTGTTGATTATTGGCTTTCAACAAAACTGCCATCTTTGTTGATACATTTTAAATCTGCTGCTAGACTTTATCGACATCCTGTATTCTGTACATTTCAAATGTTATCAATTTTTTCTGTATACAATGAAATTAAATAACTTTACAAATTCTCGTTCAAATGGACTCAAATGTTAGGAGTGTAGAGACAAACTAAAAATTCTGTATTTAGTGTTTTATTTTTATTTTTATTTTGTATAGAAATTCCATTCACGGGAAACGAAAACACGTTTCAATATTAAACGTATAATTTCGATTTGTTTCTACACATGCTGTTTAAAATTTGTTATCATTTGAAAGAGAATTAGTCAAGTAATTAGATTAAGATTTTTTTTTTCTGAAATACAGATTGTTCATAAAGATTTGCACCAGTTCTAAAATTTAAAACTTAATAAATCACGTGGTACAAATGATAAAATCACGAATAAAAAATGTTCAACTCTTGTATTGAATCGTGTGATTTTTACCAACGAGGTTTAGAAAATCTTGTTGGGAAGAAGTTGTAAACAACAATGGCTAATATATTTTTGATTAATTAGTCATTATTTTCATTAAACCTTTCAAAAAACATTAAATTTTAAAAACGGCGGGAACTTAGTAGCCAACACAATTGTTTCATTTTTTATGTACGTTTTGATCATTGCATTTCAACGAGTCTCTTTGATGGTTCATTTTAAATATGTTGTAAGCCTTGATAGGCACCCTGTGTGTTCTTATTAATATTCATACTAATTTACTTAGAGTGACACAAGCCAATTTATAGAAACTAGTGGCATAATGTTTGCGACTCTAGCCAGATAGTTATTATTATATAGCAAAACCTCTAAAATGCCATTATTCATTTTTCATTTATATACATAGAAAGCACTTAGTTTGGCACGACGCCACTGTTTTACGACGTCAATTATAACAGTACGTATTACTGTCATCACAGTATAAAAGGCTCGTCTTCTGGTAATTACTCTATAACAAGACCTGCTAAATGTCATCATTCTACTGTAGTGATACACTACATCTATTTAAGACAGTTGTATATAAATGTCACCTGATCATACGATGCAAAGTCAATTTCTAAAGAGGAGTTTAACAAGTTTTAATTTATTTTCCTTGTCATTCACTGGTTGCCAAACCAAGGTTAAAATGCCCAATCTGCCCTACTATTTATCCATAGCTAAAGGGAGAATAGTTGGACGTATACCTTTCCAATGTGAAATGTAAGCGAGTTACCTGACCTCGAGGGGGTCTAGTGGTTTCGGCCTTGGACCGGTTAAGTAATTAAACAGCGTTGATTCCAGGGGGATATCACCCCAGGCAATACTTGCCCACTTGATTTAAAGGGAAAAAGCTTGGCT
>CM042141.1:139693591-139698591 GCA_023376005.1 Doryteuthis pealeii
ACCGTGGTCGCTGTTAATTATGAACATTGATCTGTGAAAACATTGTAAAAAATAAATATTAGCTCTTACAAACTGTGATTGAGCACTGTATTTTCTTTGTTTCATCGCAAAAAAAATTTTGTTTTTACATATACCTTATATATATATATATATATATATATATATATATATATTATATATATGGTTAGGAGGTTGATTAGAAAGGCTGTCACAATGCAGATGTAAAGAAAAAAATACGGTAACAATGGTGTTGTGTGTTAACCTGTATTTTATTCTTGAATTTTCGAGATAAAATCTCTTGTTCAAAAGATCACTGGAACTGAAGTAGTCTAGTTATGGCATTTCTACTTAAATGAATTTAATTTTTTTGAAAAATGGTGGTTTAATGTGTGTGTGTTTATTTTGATTAAAAATTGTAAGGGTTTCTCGTATACTTCACGTATTATATTTCAATTTAATAAAAAAATAAATGTACTGTTATTTAGAAGCATGAGATAGTAGTGCAGTTAATAATCCGAATGGATTAATACTAAAGAAATACAATTGTCTTACCGGTTCCAGACGAAAACGGTAACCAACTGTATTTTTTAGTATGTATGTATTCGAATTATTAACTGCACCGCTCTCATGATTCCGCCCTGTCGCCTGGGGCGTTAGAATGCACCGACTGTACCTCTGCAGAGGGGTAAGACTCCCCCAATGGGGCCACCTGTTGGCCGTGGGTGGCGACCCTTGATGCTTAAGGATAGAGCCCAGGTGGATGAGCAGTTCATGACTTGCAATACTCCACTTTGGCCCTATCTTGGGCTAGACGTGCGGTCGGTCGGAGAGGTCCCCTCCTATCAATCGGCTGGTCACGTCAAGCCCTAGCTATAGATATATATATATATATATATATATATATATATTATATATATATATATTATAATAAATAGGAATGAAGATTTGAACCATTGGACTACTACCAAGTTGATTTGATTGATGTGGGTGATGTCCAACTATAGAAACATTTCGATTTTCGTGCAGATTGATTGACCTAACTAAACAAGTATCAAATAAAGGTGCCTATTCACATATTTTCACAAGATTTTATCCTATTTTAAATGTGGTTTGAGAGCCACATATAGTCCTCGAACGTGTTATAGGAAACTCTTGCCCCTGTCACTGTTCAAGGCAAAATAAAGGTCTCTAATACCACGATTTTCCTTTTTTTATTTTACAGTTTGAGAGTCACATATGGTTCTCAACACGTGTCAGGAAACTTTACCCCTTTCACTGTTTAAGGCTGGAGAAATACATATAAATCTAATTATTAAGATTTGATTAAACGAATTTATTTATCCAGGTAAACGATTCAGTACTTTTGTTTTTACGATATTTGTAACTAAACATTCTGTAAGGTAAGTCAGTTCAAGCAGCAGAACGACTTATCTACTGATTATTGCTTATCGTTAAAGATTTTCTCCTTGATGACTATAATGTCATCTCATTAACAGAACTAGAAATAAAAAGGAAAATGAAAAACGAACCAGTCACAATATTGACAACATCGGCAAAAAGAGAAAGAAACTGAATTAGGCGAAAATAATGACAAATACTGAAAAGTGCTCAATACGTAGGTAAAGTCGGTTAAAGAGAACTAAAGACTGGAGAGACAAAGAATGGTAAGAAAAATCAGGTCAAGCACTGAGATATTAACACGGTTGGTTGGTTGGTTGGATTTAGGTCATTTTATGCTGAAGACATTTTTGTTCTAGTCATTCTTGATGGGTACTAATTTTTTTCAAAAAACCTAATTTAAAGAAACACTAATTTTTTCTTCCAATTTAACCTATAGATAGGACCCTAACACGTACTACCATTCCAATTCGGAGAGGACCTGTGAGTAATGGTGATGAGGGGTACACCAATTCCCCCACAGCTCCAAAATTGAACTTCACCATCAAGAAGAAGAAATTCAAATTGGTCGGGATGGTCGGTTGGGTTTTACGGCACATAACCCTTGGTACTGGGTCATTTTATGCCGAAGACATTTTGTTTTTTTTCATTCTTGAAGGGTAATCAATTTTTTAAAAAGTCAATATGTTTTCTATTATAATCATAGATGGAACCCTTATCAGGTACTACCACATCCGGGAACAGAGTGGACCTGAGGCAATAGTGATGAAGCGGGTGCTCCACATTCTCCGCGCTCCAGAACTGGAATCCTCACCAATCAGAAGTTTAATGTCATAAATCCCAAGGACAGGAAAATTCACATGAAAATTCTGGATTTTCCTGTCTTCAAATTCTGCTACTGATTCAGTTATCTCAAATTGCCCTTCTCTTTTTGCTGTATGTCTGTCTGTACTCACTTTTCTGATTCCCTTCTCTCCGTCACACACTCACATTAATATATATATATATATATATATATATATATATATATATATAATGAAAATCGCTGATGAAATTTAAATTTTGATAAACCTAACTATCAATAATGCTATATATCTGATATGAAGAATTGAATATAAACCTAATTTATTGGGTTTAATTAAATTTAACTACTTACTGTATTCAGAAAAATGATGATCCATTACTTTTATTTCATTTGATGTTTGGAATTAAAATATTCTATTATCTTAAATCATGCAGCAAACTGACTTAAACAGTTATTATCGCTCTATCGTTAGAAAATTTTCTCTCTTGATGAGACTACTTGTTCTCATTACCAACTCTTAATTTATTACATAAGTAATCATCTTGCATGATGGTGATTTGACTATCTTCACAGATGATTACGGTCTGTGGATCTTCCGGCAGCGTATGAATTGGACCCTTTCTCTTTAACTGTGTCATCTTCAGATGAACTTTCAGAATCATATGCAGTATATATATATATATACTAAATATATTATATATAATATATATAATATATATATATATATATATATATACCTACCCCTTCAACACGAGCAGGATGTGATTCATGGTCAATTATTAAGCGGGGTTTTAACAGGTTTGTAATTCAGTTTTCTTTCTTCTCGAATGGTTGTATAACAAAGGTTAAAGAATCCACTCTGTCCTACTATGTGAATACAAACAACCTTGTGCAGGATTTTAACTCGGGTTGACGAGTCCATTTCTACGACTCTACACCTCGAAGATCCATCTTAAAAATATATATATATAATAATATTATTATATATATACATTATCCACACTGGTTACTATTTACTACATATTCATTCTAACACACAGCACACACACACACACATATTTATACTTGCTACTTAATTACTATATCCAGTTATGCAGTTATATACACACACATATATGTGGTTTGACTTACTACTTATTCAATATAACTAGCTCGAACGTATTCGATATAACTAACTGTGCAGCCAAATATGCACACAATGCATATTGTTATATCTGTATACTGACCGCTTTAACTTCAAATATCAAACATTTTACTTTTTATAAAGGCCGCTATTCTTCGTATGCTTAAAGATTTTATCATTTACTATTATTATCAATTCTATTTTAAATTTAAATAATAATAATTGATATACAAATTGATGAGTATAGAAGTTATTTGATTCAATTCTTTGACAATTTTTTTTATTTACTACGCTGTATCAAATAAAACAGAAATGTGGTAATGTATAGGCAAACAGGGAGCACCAAAGAATTGTCAGTTTACAGTGGCCTGAACGTTGTGTTTATACATATCCATAAAAGCTGAGCACAACAGTCCGAAATATCAATTTGTTTACATCAAGCCTAATCTAAAATACCAGACAAATAATAATGAATCGCTACAGACCCGATACATCATTCTAAGGTAAATAAGAAAGCCCCGAACAAGGCCGGAGGATACGGCGACCTGAACGTTGTCTTTATTTATGCGTCTATAAAGATCCGGACAACAATCAAAATTATTCCCACCAAGCCTCATCCAAAATATAGACAAATGATATCGAATCGGTCAGGACCAATACATTATACTAAGGTAAATAAGAAACATGATTAAAACCGGAGTATAAGGCGGCCTGAACGTTTTCATTCATACTCTATAAAGATGAGGACAATAGTCCGAAACATCAAAATTATTCACATCAAGCCTCATCTCAAAAATATAAGACAAATGATATCGAATCGGTACGACGCAGATACATTATATTAAAGGTAAATAAGAAACATGAAATAAGGACCTGGAGTATAAGGCGGTCTGAACCTTTTCATTCATACCTTATAAAGATGAGGACAATAGTCGAAACATCAAAAATATTCACATCACCTCACCTCAAAAAATACAGACAGATAATATCGAATCGTACGGACCAGGTACATTAAAGCAATGACTCGGCAACACAGGAAGGCCGGGTGGATACAGCGGCCGATACGAATCGTTATATATACCACAATAAAGATGAGTACATCAATCCGAATGATCAAGATCCTTCACAGGAAGCCTCATCTAAAAATACAGACAAAAACTAATGGTTTAGATGGAAAATTGGAGCATCATATAATATAATTCCATACAAAGAAAAAAATATCACTTGACGTAAGTTTCGTTGGCAGATCTCTGACTTTCATTAATAAAGAAAACTTAATTTATCATTTTACTGATAATTCTATATCTATTCATAAAGTGATAGATTTAAAACCGTGTGGTCACTAAGAATAAACCTTTTCTATGTTCTCGTTCTATCTATCTATATATCTAGTGATATATTATTCCAATAACCTTTCTGTTTTTCTGTTATCGATAATCATGCTAGAGTCAACGTGACCGATGTTCAATGACAATATTATGCAGAAACGTAGATAGAAAGATCAGGACATGTATTTAAAAAAAAAGGGGCCTCAATTTTGGATTGGAAAATAATATCAAAACATGGGAGAACAGTGAATATTAATTATAATATATCTTGTAAATTCAGGTATCTCTCTTCTTCCCTCTCTCCTGTCAAACGTTCCCTCTCTCTCAATACATTAATATATATATA
>CM042141.1:139713591-139716091 GCA_023376005.1 Doryteuthis pealeii
GATGGCGCTGATTAAAATTAAAGGTGAAATACACCGTTATTTTTCGAGAGTTAGCTTCGAGCTTTCGCAAAATACGATTTTCCTAATAAGAGAGGTCCTTTCTTAATTATATAATTAGACTTTTATCGATCTAGACAGCTTTTTCTTTTCTCTTTCGATTTTCTTTCCAAATAAAATACTTGTGTCAATGACATGGTTTGTTTATCAAAATCTATAATAAAAATAAAACAACTATATTACAGTAATTTTTCGCATTTGTTTGCTTTTCTAATGGCTGACAGTGAGTGTGTGCTCATAACGCAGCTTTTTTTAAAATAATTATTAATTTGTTTTTCTTTTTTTCTCTCTGATGTTGTTATTGAGACCTGACTTGTGTTAACAATACAACCTATTTGCCGACCAGATCCGCAATTTAAGTAGCAATTCTAATGTCTTTATTTTTTTCTATTTATTTTTTTTTCTATTTATTTTTTCCTTCTGATGTTGTTTGTGTTAAAATTACTCTGTTATTATCCAAATTATAATAATCACCGTTATTAGGGTAGAGATATTACGCATTGATTTTTCTTAATGGAATTATCTTCCTGTAATTTGTTATCAACAAACAATTAAATTTAAAATTTCATCATCATAATTAGCATCATAACAATCAATATAATCAATAGTATTAATGATATTACAGTAATAAATGCAGGCCTCAAAACTGGTGTAAAAGCCACATTAAAATGAAAGAAGCAATTCTAATTACATTTTCTATATCGTTTTCCTTTGAGGAAATTCAGGCGATTGTATGTAGGTGCGCACAATTGAATCAGCTTGGAAAATAATAGTAATTCTGCATCTCAGAAATGACCAAAACATTGTGTCTATAACAATCACGATGAGGATACTAATCCAAATAGATTAATGTATAATAATGCTAATTCCCCATCTCAGAAATGGCCAAAACATTGTGACTATAACAATCACAATGAGGATACTAGTCCAAATAGATTAACGTATAATAATTTAATTACTTGTCTAAGAAATGACCAAAACATTGTGACTATAACAATCACGATGAGGATACTAGTCCAAATAGATTAATGTATAATAATGATAATTCCCCATCTCAGAAATGACCAAAAAATTGTGACTATAACAATCACAATGAGGATACTAGTCCAAATAGATTAGTGTATAATAATGATAATTCCTTGTCTAAGAAATGACCAAAACATTGTGACTATAACAATCACGATGAGGATACTAGTTCAAATAGATTAATGTATAATAATGATAATTACTTGTTTAAGAAAATGACCAAAACATTGTGACTATAACAATCACGATGAGGATACTAGTCCAAATAGATTAGTGTATAATAATGATAATTCCCATCTCAGAAATGACCAAAACATTGTGACTATAACAATCACGATGAGGATACTAGTTCAAATAGATTAATGTATAATAATGATAATTACTTGTTTAAGAAATGACCAAAACATTGTGACTATAACAATCACGATGAGGATACTAGTCCAAATAGATTAGTGTATAATAATACTAATTCCCCATCTCAGAAATGACCAAAACATTGTGACTATAACAATCACGATGAGGATACTAGTCCAAATGGATTAGTGTATAATAAAACTAATTCCCCATCTCAGAAATGACTAAAAAAGAGGATACTAGTCCAAATAGATTAATGTATAATAATGATAATTCGTTGTCTAAGAAATGACCAAAACATAGTGACTATAACAATTAAGATGAGGATATAATCAAAGTAAATCAATGTATAATAATGCTAATTCCTCATCTCAGAAATGGTCAATATATTGTGACTATAACAACCAAGATTAGGATTCTATATTTTCCATATCATTTTCGTTAATAAAATTCAGACGTTTGTACGTCGGTGCGCACAATTGAAACATGTTTCAAAAGAAGTCATCGTCATCATGCCATGCAATTAGCACAGCTATCTATGACAATCTCTCGCTAACCGTCTTTAACATTCATTGCTCCCGGAAAGTCCTCTGAATAGAATCCAGTATCCACGCAAAGCTGGTCAGTGTAGGTCTTTGTTGGGTGACCCACATTGTCATGCCCATGTACTAGTTACTACAGAAAAACAACACTTATGAATTCATCCCCGCTTCTCCAAAAGTGCTCAGCATGTCTTGTCTTCCTCGAGTGGGATAGGGGATAAGTGACAATACAGCTGCTTTCTTGTAGGGTGTTGTTTTCATAATTTGTTTCATATCCCGCGCAGCATTCTCGTGCAGCTCCCGTCTAGCTTATTCTCTAGGCGCTTTGTTAAAGTGGTGCAGCCGTAGAGTAGCACTGATACAACTACGGTTTGGTGTAATTGTTGCTTTGACCAGTCAATGAGTTGGGAATGCTAATGCACGAATAGGTCTGCCATAGACAGTTATCATAGAATTACAATAGCATAAATTTGGAAAGACGTGCTTCCTTAAGCTGATTCCTCTTGTTTAAATCCCACGGG
>CM042141.1:139718591-139768591 GCA_023376005.1 Doryteuthis pealeii
TGCTCTGATAAAGAACTTTTGTTTTCATACGTGATTCTATTATTATTTCTATTCTATTTTATATTTAAATTAATTTTAAATAGAATACTGTATGTGTAAGCAAATTCTGGTCGAAACACGTCAGCATATGAATTTCATCCATACCAAATATATATTTTTCTTCCATTTTATTTTCAACACACAATATATATATATATAGAATATAAAATATAGCCTCCGGGTGCATCCGGGTGCAAGTTAAGTTGTAATTAAAAAATATATTTAATGAAGGGCTAACTAAATAAGAATGCAGATAAATTTAAACTTACTCTTCCCACACTCATGACTAATTTTCCCTAATTTAACTATTTAGTTAAGATAGGAAGTAAAAATAAAATTACAGTTATTTCTTCTTGTTAAAGGATTTCTTTTAAGATTTATTGAAGAGATTTGCTCATATTCATTGAGAAAAAACAAACAATTAGAAATCAATAATACTGAGCACATATTTATTAAAATCAAATTTTTAATATCAATATGCAAATTAGCCTTCCCGTTGCCACTGTACACCACCATTTTGTTGTATATATAAATACAATTGCATGTTATTAGTATGTATATGTGGCTAACAGTATTAATAATGTAAAACAATTTTATTAATAATTGATGTTTAAATAAAAAATAAAATCATGTAGAATGTGATGCAAATAACTAAGGGAATTGTGACTTTAGTAGTAATATAGTTTCGGTTACAGACAGAAAAACACACAATTTCCATTATAATAAGATGTTCGTTTATTTCAGGAATTAATTTTTTGTTCCCGTTTGAAATATTTCTATAGAAAATGCAACCCTAAACTTACGAGTGTTTCGAAACATAATTTTTCTAAAAAACATTTTTGTATAGATTGCAGAAAATTAAAGTCAGTTATCAATTGTTTGTTGAATTAAAGTGATGAAAATATATTCATTTAATATATTTTCCATTTTTAACCCTAAAATGTAACAGTAAAAAAGCTTAGAATTAAACACGTTATTTGAAGGCGGGAACAAGATGACTGCTTTGAAAAAGATAATTTTGATTTTGTTCTTGTTTTACGGCATATCAACCTCAATGGGTCATTTAATGCCGACTACGTTTTTGAAATGAATTGGTGATAATGTTTAATTTTCTAAAGATTTTTTGCTTTTGACATATTTTTTGTGAATGGAACTTTTAGATGATTCTTTTTAACATATATTTTTGTGTTTTCATTTTTTGGGGAAGATTTTTAGATTTTGTTGTAGATGTGTGCCTCTTTTATGTATCCGAGTAGTTTTTCTGTGTTTATTTGGTAGAATATCTGTTTTAGATTTGTTGTTTGGTAGTATTTTATTTTATTTGTTTGTAGATAAATAGAATTTGTTATTATTAAATAATTATGATACCCAATTTATAATAGGATGACACAGCATACAAATATGAATTATATTTTTCTTACGTTCTTTTGAAAATCTGAGTATTTCATAGAGAATAACCAAATACAGATCTGACCCTATCAAAATACATTTACTTAATTTCAATATCGAGAACCAAACATCAGGTCTCTCGGACACACACACACACACTTATATATATATATATATTATATATATATATATATATATATATATAAATGATCATTGTGTAGGTATGGAGTCGTATTCAACAGTTTCTCGCATCAGTGACATATAAACTATCACTGATATTAAGCACTCTTAATTTATATATTATCAATATCACAGAACCTGTGGATATACCACTTTATGATAATTTCATTATTGCAACATTTGATATGATTACTTAAGAGATAATGCTAAATAGCTCAATGTGTAAAAACTATGACAATCTTGATTTAACTCTCTGTAGTTCTAGCTCTCTTTTTTCCTTCTTTTAATCTTTTCATTATGTTCGATAGAAACAGGTTAGCTTTATCGCTCCGCGTGATCACCCCCTTTCTGTATATTTCGTCTTTCTTTCTATCTTATTTTATTTTTGTTTGTACATGTCCTTTTTCTTTCATTTCATTCTTTATGATAAAACGGAATGGTCCATTGTTTAGCTGAGGTGCTGAGATTCAGGAGAAATAAGAATGTGGCGAATAGGCAACTCCATATAATCAGGATTTACATTTTTGCATATTTGAAGGTTACATTTTGATCAGAGGGTGTTTCAACTTATAACGGTCGTACTTTTAAGGAATAAGTATCAATATATAGATATAAAATATAATGTGTGTTATTATATATATATATATATATATATATATATATATAGATATAGATATATATATATATATAATATATATATATATATATATATATATATATATATAGATATATATATTATATATAATATATATAATATATAGATATATATATATATATATATATATATAGTATATATATATATAATATATAGATATATATATATATATATATATATATATATATATATATATATAGATATATAGATATATATATATATATATATATATATTATATATATATATATATATATATATATATATATATATATAGATAGATAGATAGATAGATGTATATATAAAATATAGATATAGATATTAGATAGATATAGATAGATATAGATATAGATATATAGATAGATGTATATATATATATATATATATATATATTATATATATCAATACATTTATACATCTATCAATATATATATATATATATTGATAGATAGATAGATGAATATAACAAAATCAATAAAAGTATAACCAAGAAATCCCTCTATTGTTAGTGGGTCTAGGAACCTTTTTTCAGGCCCAAACGGGACTAATGCGTTTCTCATTTTTTCTTCTTAATATTCCATTTTCACCGTCGTTACATTTGCTTCTCTTCTATTTGACGAGCGTCTACCATCAACTATGAAGGCAAATGAACTCGGCCGATGAATGAGAATTGCATGGGAAGGCAGATGTGTTTGCCGGCGAAGACAACGAAGAAAGGAAAGAAAGAAGAAAAAAAATATCGCTAAATTTGAAATATGCATGCTCATTCGGTTTGCTTCCTGTGGATAAAGTTGTTTTGAACAACTTTAAAAAAAAATCAAATGAAACGTGTCATTATATAACGGATGTTCGCTTTGTGTTGGCGGGTCTTCGTACGTGTTTGGGTGAGAAAATTTCTTGAAAAAAAAAAATGGCTGACACACAATGAGAAAGGCGAATGGCTGGTGTTATTCTTTTTGCAAAGAGCAAATGTCACGTTTGATAGAAATGGCAAGAAGTCAGGTGGACAACTCTCATATAGAGAGCGGGAATGTTGAATAAGGTCATTGTCCAAAAATACAAATGGAAGCGAGGCGATGAGAATGAAAAGGCCAACAGGGAGGTATGGGTGGGTGTGGGTAGGTTTTTGTTTGTAAAAATGTAGATGAGTGGAGTAAATAAATAAATAAGATAAATATAAGTATACAAGTAAATGCGTGAAAGAAAAAAGACAAAAACAAAACAAATGAACAGAAAGTAAGGAGGGAAATAAAGGAAGAATGAAGTGAATAGTGAAAATTATTAAAATGAAAGACATAAAGGAATAAAAAAAAAAAGAAAAAAGAAACAAATAAGAACGAATCAAATAGACAAAATTATGAAAATAAAATAATAAAGGAAAAAAGAAAACAAAAGGAAAAAGAAAGAAAGAAAAAAGAAAAAAAGGAGAGGAAGAAAGAAAACATGATAAAGAAAAGTAAGGGAAAAGAAAAAGTAAGGAAAAAAAGAACGAAAAAGGTAAAATCGAAGAAGAAAAGAAAGTCAAAAAGAAAGAAAAATGAAAATGAAAAAGAAATAAGGAAAGCAATAGAGAGAAAGAGGGCTGAATAAAAAACAAAAGGAAAAAGAAAGAAAGAAAAGAAAAAAGAAAGAAAGAAAAAAGAGGAAGGAAGAAAGAAAAAATGATAAAGAAAAGTAAAGGGAAAAAAAGAACGAAAAATTAAAAAGAAAAAAGAAAAGAAAGACAAAAATAAAGAAAAAAAAAAAAAAAAATAAGGAAAGCAATAGTGAGAAAGAGGGGTGAATAAAACAAAAGGAAAAAGAAAGGAAGAAAAGAAAAAAGAAATAAAGAAAAAGAGGAAGGAAGAAATAATAATGATAAAGAAAAGTGAGGAGGAAAAAGAAAAAAAACAATAGACAGAATTATTTGAATGAAAGAATGAAGGGAAAAAAAGAGAGTGAAAGAGAAAAAAATAACGAATCGAATAAACAAAATTATTAGAATGAAAGAAATAAAGGAAAAAAGAACGAAAAAGTAAAAACAAAAAGAAAAGAAAGAAAAAGAAAAAGAAATAAAGAAAGCAATAGAGAGAAAGAGGGGTGAATAAAAATGCACTTTATAATAAGCAAGCAATAAAAATGATAGAACACTAACAATGGAGGAAGAAAGGAAAGAAAGAAAAGGAAGAAAGGAATGAAAAGAGGAAAGAATTAGTGCCGGAATGATATCTTTAAAGAAATAAACAGAAACCAATAATAAAACGACAAATATACAGGAGAAAATAATTAAAAACTAACAATGAATGAAAGAAAGAAAAGAAGGAATAAGTATGACAGAAAACTAACACTGAAAGAATAAAGAAGGAACAATTGAAAGAAAGAAAAATAGAAAGAAAGATACACAGAAATGGCAGAATAAAAGAAAGAGAGAAAGACTGAAAGGGAGAATAAAAATAGAAAGAAAGATACACAGAAAGAAGGAGTAAAGAAAGAAAGACAGACAGAAAAAAAGGAAAGAAAGGAAGTTAGAAAGAAAGGAAGGAAGGAAGAGAGAGAAAGAAAGAAAGAAAGAAAATAAGAAAGAAAGATAGAAAGGAGTAATAAAGGAAGAAATATAGGGGGGGAGAAAGGAAGAAAGGAAATAGAAAAAATAAGAGAAAGAAAATAAGAAAGATAAAGATAAGGAAGGAAGAAAGAAAGAAAAAGAGAAGAAAGAAGGAAAAGAAAGAAAAAGAGAAAGAAAAAGGAAGAAGAAAGAAAAAGAAAGAAAGAAGAAGGAAAGAAAGAAAGAAAAAAAAAGAAAAAGAAGAAGAAAAAGAAAGAAGAAAGAAAAAAGAAAAAAAGAAAGAAAAGGAAGAAAGAAAGAAAAAAGAGAAAGAAAATAAGGAAGAAAGAAAGAAAAAAGAGAAAGAAAGGAAGGAAGAAAGAAAAATAGGGAAAATAAAGAAAGAAAGAAATTAAGAAAAAAAGAAAGGTATGGAATTTTAAAAAGACGAAATAAAAAGAAACGGTCGGAAGCCAAAAAAAAAAAAAATAAAAAAATCAAAAGAAATAAAAAGAAGAAAAAACCATCGCGAAATAAGAGACGACAAAATTTAAAAAAGGAAAAACTGAATGAATTGAGTGAATTTTTCCATAAAAGTTTTCGCTATGAATAAATGAATCAGTTAACGTGGGAATGTTGTCAAAAGGACAAATCAAAAATGATTAACAACGATATGAAATGAGGTAAAGATGCTACAATTTATGCAACGAAATGACAATGCCAATCTCCGTTTTGCGTGAATTAATGTCTCGTCATTTGGAAGAGGGGTTGCTGAAAAATTCTTAGCGCAACCAAGAAGACAATTTTGTTTAATCTCATCTCTTATTATAATAGAGATTCGGTGTTTATATGCTGTAACTGAAACTACGTCACTATACTCTCAGGAATTTAATTCATCAATGTGTATTTAACTTGTTATCAAAATCATTGGTACATGGAATAATTATTTATTAACGAAATTTACTATGAAAATCCGAGTTAAATTTGACCCATGCGTTTAAAATCCAGCAATGTGTCTTAAATATCACTAAGAAGGTTTGCATAATATATGGTGTAGTTATTTTGCATTCTGGTTTTAACAAAACCGGGTTTAATAGACAATTACTTGGTGTTATTGATATGTAATATTATTGTTTTATTCCCCAACATATTTTAAATCAATCCTATGAATGAATAGAAACCAATTGAAATATAATTAAAATAAGTGCAATCTTTTTATATGCCTTCTTATTTAATTTCGTTAGTTTTTTCTAAATTGATATAGTTTATCACATCAAAACTTAGATAATTACATCCGAAGGACACATATTCTTGCTAGAGTCAATAATTTTCGACAAAAAAGAGTTAATTTAAAAAAAAGAAAACAGAAAACATGCTAAGTTTATTGAACTACAGGATGAATTCATGATGTGATAATATTAAGACTCACGCTTCATTCTTTAAAATCTAAATTTAAGAATTTTGAAATTTAATATATCTTTGTTGCGCTGAATAAGTTATAAAATAAAATAATGGTGTCTAGACGTGTAGATCTTTCGGATTAATTGGGGTAAAAGGAAAAACTACGAAAGCCGACTGTGTACATTTTGAAAAACGTAGTCTGCCAATGAAGGAAGTATTTATTTTGCATCTATTGTTCGTATTTTTCAAATTGTCGTTCATCGAGAACACTTTGCCTACGTAATTTCCCCCACGGCAGAAGCAAAATTTCTACATATTTTTACTGTATGATGGGATAATTCAAAGTTCACTATTCATTCACCCCAGAACACTTCTATTAATGGGTATTCACGTGGTGATTTTATAACCATCGGTTAAGATGCGCCGTTTTGTAATCACAGTTCACACATCTGTAGTACATTGTTGTGCTTAAAGAAAAAAAAAATATATATGTTGGTTGGTTGGTTTGAAAGGTATTATTATTTTACCTTTCTTCCTACAGCCAGAGACACATGTATGTGTGTGTATAGACAGGAATATATATATATATATATATATATATATGCAGAGAGACAGGTAGATAAATATGTGGGTATATATATATATATATATATATATATATATATATATATATATATAATATATATATATATATATATATATATAAAGTAAAGTCGACGGGGCGGCACAAAGTCGGTATCATCCAGTCGGTCAGGGAGTCTATCCCCTTTTCAATAGCGCTAGACCAAGGAGATTGTTTTTGCATCTGAGGTGGAGCGCCACACCTACCATCTGCTCCTTACTTTACCGCACAGATCCCTGAGCTACTCATACGCTGAGTTGGCGGGGACCGGTATCGAACTAGGAACCTTGTGGTTTCTAGCCGAACGCTCTACCGACTGAGCATCGAGAGAGAGCTTGAGAGGGTGAGATAGGGAGAGAGAATCACTCTTGATTCAAAATGAAATATGAATGCCAGAACAACTATCCAAGCAAATTATTATCTTCTATGCTTCAGTATTAAAATAGCTGCATACAATTTTTTTTTTGTGAAATTTCATTTCCTCTTCCCAAAAATCTAATCTTTCCGTTTTCTTTATCTTACGCCATATTTATAAATTACAATTCCATTGGTAGTGCAATAAAAGACTTCTACTCAATACTAATAATACTGTTTTAAACCCCCAACTGCTTTCTTTCCCCGTTTCGTCTATGCTTTAACTGTTTTTTCCTCATCCGTTTCTCTTTTCAATTTACCTGTGTATTTGCCAAATAGATTCTTTTTTTTTACTAATTAATAAATTCATTTCTTAACGTACTAAGCGTTACATACCTGCCTACCCATCACTGGTTGGAAATTGAACCTGGGTAAAATCATGGATTTTCAATCTGTGTGTTAAGAACCGGCAACTTTCTCCCTGTTTGTTACATTACCGAAGGAGTGTAATAAAGAGATTATAAAAAGGACCAGGCAGTAGAAAAATTTAAAGCGTGGTCAACAAATACATAAATAAATGGACCTAACATACAATAAGTTGAAACCTAATAAAAATTCAAATTTTAGTTAAACATCCGGAATATTGTATAGGTCACTGGTGTATTTAGTATATACTCGTAAATTGACTGTGTCTCGGGTTCATTCCAAGACGAGGCTATGTATATCTGTGTATGATATTGATTATATAGATTGGTATATTCATAAATAGAGCTCAATATCGGTAATAGAATATATATATATATATATATATATATATATATATATATATATATATATATATAGAGAGAGAGAGAGAGAGAGAGAGAGAGAGGAGATAGATAACGGTATGTCCGAAAAGGAGTAAAGTATAAAATTGTTTTTTGTATGCAAATGCATCTCGACAGTTTAAAACCAAAACAAATAAAACCACAGTTATATATATATATATATATATATAATATATATATATATAACTTTTCAAACGTATTCTATGGCATTGCCATCACATATTGAACGTGTAACAATGCAAAAATAAGAATCCAAATGAGAAAGCCAGAGAAGGAAAATAAATCCTTTAAGTATCATCGAACTTTTGTAGAGTCACTATGACATTTTCATAACACATACAAAGATAATAATATTCGACCTAGGCTTCTATTTGTATAAGAGAAAAAAGGGGGTGGAATGCAACATTTTGAACAAATGAAACGTACCCTACCAATAAGGCTTTGTATTGAAGATAATGCATATTCATATTTTTTCTTGAATCCGACATTTCCCGAGCCTTTTTTTCTCTATTTTTTTCTAAAGGTTATAAACGAATTTATCTAGTTCACTAATAGCACATGGGATATCTTCTATATATATAAATACTCATGTTCCTTAATTATACGACCATTATCATCTTGTAACACGCTCTGGTTAAAAAAAAATGTCACCGTCAAAATTGTTCAAGATTAAATGCAAAAATGTAAATCCTGATTATCTCGTGTTTCTCATCCACCGAATTCTGATTTCTTCAGATAATCACGATTTACATTTTTGCATTTCGTCTTGGACGCTTTGAACAGTCTCATTTTTAACAGAGAATGCTGGATGTTGATATGTCGGAAGATTAAGGAACAAGTGTATCAATATATATATAAATTATATAAAATGTGTATGTATGCATTACAAACCCTTCATATGAACATTAATGACTATTTCCCAATCCTCAAAAATACGGGGATATTATACTGACTGAGTAGTCTTATACCACTAGCAGAGATTTACCTTTCTTCATGGCGCTGGCGAGTATTGTATTTTGTAAATGTTATAAAGATTCGTATCATCTGCGTTATTCGGACTATAGTCCCCATCTTCATTGTTATTTGTACAACGTTTCGGCCGATATGCCCTCCGGTCTTCTTCAGGTATTTCTTGTCGGACTCGGGAACCTTCTTTTCGAACTCGGGAACTTTTTTGTCGTAATCGGGAGCGATCACGGAACTTTGAACCTAACCCTTTATTTCGTCCACGGGGGTATCCTGTTCTCATTCCGCTAACCATAGCAGGGGTAGGAGTTAGGTTATAGTCCAAATAATGCAGATAATACTAATCTTCAAGTCTCATCACAAACATTCAGAGAAATATTATAAAGATTCCATTTAATTTCCAACTTCCATTTGGTTACTTCTCGTTTAGTAAACTTTGTTATTTTACAACAGTATGGCAACTCCTTTTTTTTCCCATTGTAACCCCTTAAAACAATTTCAGAGTTTTTATTGATCTTTCTAAGAACATGGGGTTCGAGATATTCGTCAGATTCTGTCATGTTGGTTTAAAGAATTAAAGACACATTCTTCATTCCTTTGAAATTCCCCAAAACATTCCTCATCCTGAGTCATGTTGGATCCATCAGTTGATCCCATCAAAAACATGTTTACTTTTCAAAAAAAATATTAAATAAAAAATAAAAAGAATAGAAATAAAAAAACAAGGCAATGAGGCTACCCCCCCCTCCCATACGCTATTGATTGAAAAATCAGCCCACTGGTCTGCCTGTGTCAGCTACGCGATTTTCCATCAATCATTTGTCTTTTTCTATTTTAGTTTACAAGAAACCATCTTTGAATCACAACACATGACAAAAGTGATGTAGTCAGCTTGCCTAAAAAATTCCTAACGGTGTTCACTTCTCTGTGTTCTTCAATGCGAGTCATTCTTTTTGACATTTGGTACTAGGCCTTCACCAATGCTCCTTTTGATTTAGTTCAGTCGGTAGAACATCCGCATAGGAATCGCAAGTTCCGGGTTTGATACCAATCCCCACTAATTGTGTGCATGATTAGCAAAGACTGGTTGATTTGATCTGTGGGGTAAAGTGGTGAGTAACATCATCATTACTCCCAGGTCCACTATGACCCGGAGTGGTAGTAACTGTTAAGGTCCCATCTATGGGTTAAATAGAAAAATTGTGATTAAAACAAATTTAGTACCCATCAAGAATAAATAAAACAAAAACATTCGGCATAAAATAACCCAATGGGTTGACATGACGTTAAAACCAACCAACTTGGTAAATAACTATTAAACAAACGTTTGTACGATGTATTCTGTTTAGAGAATTTTTAAAATGCCACTATAATATAAAAAGTGTATGCATGGCAACTATTTTTTCTCCTTGTAACCCATTTAAACAATGCCAGAGGAAAAACAATATCCTTATTATCAAAAAGAGGATATACTCCCTCACTGTCCGGATGATACTGACAATAAGCCTTTCCATCAATGGGCTGGATGCGACAAAGTGATGTAGTCAGCTTGCGTAAAATATTCCTAGCGGTGTTCATTTATCGAAGTTTTTTTCCATCTATTCTATGCGAGTCATTATATTTGACCGTTGGTACTACGTATGTTCATTGAATCTGTTCTTGTGTCACAGTATGTATTTACCCCTTTTACCCCAAGGGCTGTATGTGACACAAGGGTAATTTTTCAGAGGACTGCAACTATTTTATCTTATTAAAAATAATTCATATTCATTTTTTTTAGATCCGACATTTCAACTTATGTCCTTCATTATATATATATATATATATATATATATATATATATATATAAAATGAAGAACATAAATTGAATCAGAAGATGACATTTACTGAAGCTGATGCTTTAGTGTTTCGGTTTGTTTTTCAAACCATCAATTGGGGTATTAATCATACAAAAATACAAACTATTGACACGCAAAAGATTGTAAGACTTTGTAAGCTATTTCTTCCTGATATATATATATATATATATATATATATTATATATATATGTGTGTGTGTGTGTGTGTGTGTGTGTATGTGTGTATGTGTGTGTGTGTGTGTGTGTGAGAGAGAGAGAGAGAGAGAAATTTGGAAGACCTGTGTATATACAAAGAACAAGGATAAGTGAGTGATTAGACAAAAAAAACTGATCAAACATTCATTCGATTATATATATATATATATATATATATATATATATATATATATATATACATATTTGTGTGTGTGTGGAGCGTATATGTATCGTTTTATTTTCATATTCTATCCGTTTGTCTCTCTCTCTCTCTTTCATATATATATATATATATATAATATATGTGTGTGTGTGTGTGTGTGTGTGTGTGTGTGTATGTGTGTGTGTGTGTGTGTGTATAGAGTGTATATGTATCGTTTTTATTTCATATTCTGTCAATATATGTGTATATATATATATATTATATATATATATATATGTGTGTGTGTGTGTGTGTGTGTGTGTGTGTGTGTGTGTGTGCGCGTGTGTGTAAGGAGTGTATAGGAGTGTGTGTGTATCGTATTATTTTCATATTCTGTCTCTGTCTCTGTCTCTGTCTCTCTCTCTCTCTCTCTCTATATATATATATATATGTGTGGTGTGTGTGTGTGTGTGTGTGTGTGTGTGTGGAATATATGGGAGGGTGTAAGTATCGTTTTATTTTCACATTATATATATATATATGTGTGTGTGTGTGTGTGTGTGTGTGTGTGTGTATGTATGTATGTGGGTGTATTTGTGTTTGAGTGTGTTTCTTAAATCTTTCTCACTGTCTGGGACACAGTTATTCCACTTTCCATTTTAGCAAGGCAATTCTATTTACATATCTTCCTCGGGAAAGGCGACACGTCGTTTTCACTGAATAACCCTCGCCATGTTTGTTTTCATCGACCCCCTTCCCCTCTCAAGAAACCTCTTAAGGGATGCATAATATTTTCACAGTTTATTCTATAGTTAACTTACGCAGCTGTCAACAACCTGTTTCATCAATGAAGCCATGAACGACATTAACACTTCCTGTTGATCTATAAAGAATCACTAGAACAAACAAAAAACCCAGCAATCCTTAGAAATGCTGAAAAATGATGGAAAAAAAAGATACTAATTCCTGACGCATGTCAATGTAAATAAAAAGGCCCTTTTTATACATGAATTAGGTTCGCGGAGCAATACGAAATTCATGTTTTGTCAATAGAGAGATCCAATATTATTAAATGTTTATTTCGTAGTCGTAAGAGACACTGGTTTTCTTCCTAATAACTTAATTTTTAGGTTTGTTTTATTTTAGGGCATATCAACCTCAGTGGGTCATTTAATGCCGATAATGTTTTGAAATAAATCAATTCCTAATGGAAATACATTTTTCTATTTCCATAGATGGGATAACAGGTACTTGGACCAGGGAGCAATGGTGATGAAGGTGCTGCACATTCCCCAAACCTTTATCAGATAGAGTTTAACGTCATTCCCTCTTCTAGCACCCATATGATTAATAAGGGGTTGGGGCTTACCATAAGGGTAATAGGGTTGGGAAAACCATATAGGTGCTAGGGCTTGACGTGACCAGCCGATTGATCGGAGGGGGTCTCTCCGACCGCCCGTCTAGCCCAAGATAGGGCCAAAGTGGAGTATTGCACGTCATGAACTGCTCATCCACCTGGGCTCTATCCTTAAGCATCACGGGTCGCCACCCACGGCCAACAGGTGGTCCCATTGGGGGAGTCTTACCCCTCTGCAAAGGTGCAGTCGGTGCAATCTAAGCCCCAGCCGACAGGGTGGTCCTAATAACTTAAGATTGAACAAATAGCAATAGAAGTGAAATCCTTTCCCCCCCCAAGACATAAACCGTTCAACCCCACGTGGGTGTGATAAAATAAAATACAAGGTCTTTCTAATATTGGAGACCATACACGCACACACCATGGGCGTCATTACACTAAAATGGACAGAGTCCGTTTTAATTCCTTGTGCTGGAGGTGATACTAAGGTTGAATTCCAAGAGACCTCAGCTATTTTTGGCACCGGTAGAGTAGAAGTTTAAATATTACGTTAATTTTGAATTAACACGGCTTTGGCCATTCATTGACCCTATGGCTGTCCTCTGATTGGTCAGTTCGGATCCTGCAAATTAGATTCGCTGATCAATGCGAACATCTTGATTTGTCAATAGAAAAAGTGGATATTAGTAAATTTTTTTAGTCATAAGAGAGACTGGTTTTCTTCATAATCACTTGAGATTGAACAAATTACTATAGATTAAATCTTTGAAGAAACAACAATGCAAAAATGTAAATATTAACGTATAATGAACGTGATTCCCTAACCTCTGGGCATACAATAACCATAGACGAGTAAAAATGCCGTTAAAATCCATTAATAGATAGAGAAAAAAATTAAGAATTGGCAATACTTTATTTAGGAAATTCGAAAATATCCCCATTAAATTTCTTTTTTTTTTTTAATTAACCAGGTTAATTCTATTTGTAACCCACTAAAGTTGTCGTTATTGTTAAGTATAAAAAGTTATTGTCTTTAAAAATATCCAGATTTATAAAACAAGAAATAAATTTCACACGCATTAAAAAGCAAACAATTAGTTATCGCACAAATATGACAAATCCTATATGACAGTAGATATTATGTTTACTTTTTTTCAGTTACAAATAGAATGAAAATCCTCTTTCGAAAAATGTAATGTTTATTTTTCTTCACCAAAAAATTACGAGGAAAATTATAGTTCACTATATGTGGGGGGGGGGGACTCAATGTACGAAACAAAACTAACGAAAATACTAAAACTTTTCAATTTAGAGTAAACATTTAATTAAAATATAAGCTCTTCTTTTATTACTTCGTATACGGAAAATGTTATTAAAATTGGGTTATCAGTTTATTTTAATTGATTTTTTTGAAAATTTTCAGGGATCCCCCTCATGCAAGGGGCATGTTTTGTACATCCAAAAATTTTCAATTTAGAGTAAACTTTTAATTAAAATATAAGCTCTTCTTTTATTACTTCATATACGGAAAATGTTATTAATATTGGGTAATCAGTTTATTTTAATTGATTTCGGAAAATTTCCAGGGATGCCCTCATGCAATGGGCATGTTTTTGTACATACATATCTATATTATTATACTTAAAATCTTAAAATCAGGGTTAGATTGTGATGGCTAACTCAATAAAATGTGATTGATAATTGGCAAGATTTTATTCAAGATATTTGAAAATATACCTATCAATACTTTTTAACCCGCTAATACCCTTGGAAAAGGTATGAATCCAACTATTCTCCCTCCAGCTATGGGTAAATATTAGGGCAGACTGGGCTCTTTAACCTTGGTTTGGCAACCAGTCTAGGAGAAGAAAAACTCTGAATTTAAACCTGGTCACTACTATAATAGGTTCAGGCCTACTTAGTGATCTATTTCAATTTTTTTTAATTATTCTTTTTAATTCATTGGTTATTAAGAAAATGACTTTAAGCAAGATTTTAAGCCATCGGCTGACCAATAAAGGGGAACATAACTACACATGCTGAAACAGACTCTCTTATTGGAGTTACGCAGTCTGCAGTGAGATGTTATTGATCGAGATTGTAAATAAACGGTTACAGAGCATCCACTAACGTATCGAGCAGATCTTCTGTTAAAGCATCGCAACACCCGTGTATTTTAACCCTAATACAATCGTGATTTTGTTCTTTTCTACATTTAGATTTTTCTGACGTTGAAATTTCATTTCAAAGGGAAATATGTACTGTTGAGTGATAATCATATTGATAATTTTTGATAACGTACGGGGCTCCCGATGTATCAGATGATGGACACTACTTCCCTACATACATTGATGTTCGTCAATTCCTTAGCGTAATAATAACTTGGGACACTTCACCTCGCTTATTGTTAAATGTAAATAGTTATTGTATTTATGAATATCCAAATTCATAAAACAGCAAATAAAATTCACCAACGTTAAAAAGCAAACTATTACTTATCGCACGAATACAACAGTAACTATATTATTATCCTTAAAGTCTCGTGCATTTGATGGTTGCGTGGCTAATCTTATTATAATGGAGATTGTGTGTTTTTCTGTCTGTAACCGAAACTATATTCCTACTCAAGTCACAATTCTCTTAGTTATAGACATCACATTCTCCATGATTTTATTTTTATTTAACCTCAATTATTAATAAAATTGTCATACATCATTAATACTGTTAACTATGTCTACATATTACACATGCAATTATATTTAAAATATACAACAAAATAGCGGTTTACAGTGTGAAGGGAAGGCTAATTTGCATATTAATATTAAAAAATCGAATCTAATAAATATGTGCTTAGTATTATTGATTTCTAACTGTTTGGTTTATTTTAATGAATATAAGCAACAATCTCTTCAATGAATCTTAAATGAAATCCATTAACAAGATAAAATAACTCATTTTATTCTTTACTTTCTCTTATAACTAAATACTTAAATTAGAAAAAAATAACAAATAAAAGACGAGAGGATGGAAGAGTAAGTTTCAGTGTTCCATTTTTATTATACCCTCTGTTTCAAATCTTTTATTATACTCCCTCTGTTTTCAAATCTTTTCATCTGTATTCTTATTTAGTTTATTAGCCTTTCTAAGTTAATATAATATTGTATTACATTAAAACTTAAATACTTGCACCCGGAGGGTGCATATATTTGCTAGTTCTATAAAATGAATTATAATTGACAATGCTTCAGTATTATCTTAAATCTAACTACCTTAATAGGCCTAGCATAGAAATGAATACAATATGGGAACCCATAATTAAGAAGGCTAGATCAGATTGAGGAAAAAACACAATATGAGTCCAGGTAAAAAACCATACATAAGTAAATAGGTAGATATTCTAGCCAAATCAAGACATTAGGTTTATAAGTTCCCAAAATTCACACTCAATTGTCCAATTGGACACATGGATTAGTGGATAAGGTAGTTAGGTTAAGACAGTTCTAAGTGACAGTTATCTCTGGATCCCGAGTTCAATCGAGTAGAGGCAGTTAGAAAAATAATTAACACAACTCCTACCCCAGCCATGGTTAGCGGAATGAGAACAGGATACCCCCGTAGACTAAATAAAGGGTTAGGTTCAAAGTTCCGTGATGGCTCCCGATTACGACAAGAAAGTTCCCGAGTTCGAAAAGAAAGTTCCCGAGTCCGAGAAGGTTCCCGAGTCCGACAAGAAATACGTGAAGAAGGCTGGAGGGCATATCGGCCGAAACGTTGTACAAATAACAATGAAGATGGGGACAATAGTCCGAATAACGCAGATAATACTAATCTTCAAGCCTCATCTCAAACATACAGAGAAATAGTATGACAATGCTTTATTTAAGAAATTCAAAAATATTCCAATCAACCTTTTTTTTTTTAAATCAACCTGGTTAATTCTTTTTTAACCCACTCATTGTTAAATGTAAAAAGTTACTATGTTTAAAAATATCCGACTTTATAAAACAGCAAATAAATTTCACCCACGTTAAAAAGGCAAACTATTAGTTATCGTACGATCATGACATATCTTATTCTACAGTATATATTATGTGCACTTTTCTTTTCAGTTACAACTAGGATGACAAAAAAAATCATGAGATTAATCTCAAAACCACCACACATTTCCTCTGATCTATGACCGATGCTTCAAGCGCATTTTGTTTTACACCATGATGATAGACGATATACAACGTGAACTTTGCTCATATTACAAAACACTGGTGTCTAACCAGTGCAGAGAAAAATATCACATACCGTTGATAAAGTATTTTATAAAGAAAATACCGTTTTGTACAACATGTATTATATTCTATGGTGTCGAAAAAACATTTACGGTTCTATGAGGAATTGCTTTAGTTTAAGGATAGAGAGGAAAAGAAAATGAAATAAACAAACAAAAACAATGTCAGAGGGTAAATTTGGTATTCTGTGGTGGAAAAGTACTTAAACAAAAAGAAATAAATACGAGTGAAAAATGCGAGAGAGGGAGAAAGATATATATATATATATATATATATATATATATATATATATATAACAAGTGCTAAAAGCGGAAGATAGAGAAAAAACGCATAAAACTGAGAGAGAGAGGCGAGAGAGGGAACAAAAAGAAAATAGAAATATGAGAGAGCATAAGAGAGAATAATTTCATATATATATATATATATATATATATGTGTGTGTGTGTGTGTGTGTGTGTGTGTGTGTGTAAGAGAGAGAGATAGAGAGATAGAGAGAGAGAAAGGAAATAGAAGAAAAAGGAGAGAGATTGCAGAACAATTAAACTGAAAGGGAGAGAAAGAGATAAAGCGAAAGGAAGAGAGAGAGAGAGAGAGAGAGAGAGAGAGAGAGAGAGAGAGAGAGAGAGAGAGAGAGAGAGGGAGAGAGAAAAGAGAGAGAGAGAGAGAGAGAGAGAGAGAGAGAGGGAGAGAGAAAGAAAGCGGGAGAAACACTGAAAGAGTGGAGTGACGGAGGGGAAAGAAAACAATTAAACTGAAAGGGAGAGAAAGAGATAAAGCGAAAGGAAGAGATAGAGAGAGCGAAAGAGAGATAGAGAGAGAGAGAGTGAGAAAGAGTGAGCGAGTGAAAAAGTGAGAAAGGGTGAGCGAGAGAAAGAGAGAGAGAGAGAAAGAGAGAGAGAGAGAAAGAGAGAGAGAAAGAGAGAGAGAAAGAGAGAGAGATAAAACTGGAAGACAGAGAGTGGAGTGAGAGAGGGGAAAAGAGAACAATTAAACTGAAAGGGAGAGAAAGAGATAAAGCGAAAGGAAGAGATAGATAGAGTGAGAAAGAATGAGCGTGAGAAACAGTGAGCGAGAGAAAAAGTGAGAAAGAGAAAGAGTGAGAGAGAGAGAAAGAGAGCGAGAGATAAAACTGGAAGACAGAGAGTGGAGAGAGAGAGGTGAGTGAGGGGGAGTGTGATTTAACATTACGAAATACCCTGCAATGGAAGGGCCGATGTTGTCATGGAGACCGAAGGTAATCCATCATTTAGTGAGGGAGAGAAGGTTTACTTTTTATAAATGTTTTACCCAATTCCTCATATATCAAATAGTGACTGATTTGATCTACTCATATAACATGGCTCTATAGACGACTAAGGATTAGAATCGTTGCTCGAAATGAATATATATAAGAAACATGTTTTCCACCAGTTTTATTATATATATATATATATATATATATATATATATATATATATATAATCTTAGGAAGGAAAAACTCAACACCGTAATTCCATAATAAATTTATTTCGACCAAAATTGGGCCTATATACTCTATACTTGTTCAAATTCATTCAATAGTTTTATTCATAGTTTAATTTTGTCTGACTACTATCCCCCCCCCTCCAAGAAATCAGAACTTGAAAAGTATCCATTTTTCTCATTTTACGTCCTTTCACCATAGTGACAGTCTCACAATGTTAAAAAAACAATTGTTTTATTTTTTTTTTTTTTTTTTTTGAGAAGTAAAATTTTTCAGTTATGCAATTCAAATTACCTTGATCTTCCATCTGATGAGACTGAATTTTGGGGAGCTATATTAAATCAACTTAGATTTATATAGGTCCCAATGTTGGTCGAAATAAATTTATTATGGAATTACGGTGTTGAGTTTTTCCTTCCTTTCTAAGATAAATATTGCTCTGTATATAATCTAAAAAGTTTATTATACATTGAGCTCTCTTTAGTGATTTAAAGATTCACTGTATTTATACATACTGGATCATACAATAATAATACAGTGTATCTTAGAAATCACATGTAGAATCATCCCTTACTAACAAGTTTTGGATACCTCTCATATATATATATATATATATATATATATATATATATATATGTGTGTGTGTGTGTGTGTGTGTGTGTGATGTGTGTGTGTGTGTGTGTGTGACTGCTGAAAAGTCAGTCAGGTTTCGCTCTCGGCTAGAAGTAGTTGTTATGTCTAGCCACATTTATGAGACGTAAACCTCGAAACACGGTGTCTCTGGATAATTGTTATATGCCCCGGAGCCCGGTAGAGCTCTCTAGAGGTGAATTTAACGAACTTTCACCGGTGTAGCGTAAGGCAATAATCGTCTGTTGTTTACAGACTCGAGTTCTCTAGGTGATCGTAACTTATTTCTACCGATGAATGTATTTACCAGTTAAAATGTTGCCCCTTACTGACAGCTACGGACGGCTGAGATGTCGGACTGCTGAAAAGTCAGTCATGTCTCGCTCACGGCTAGAAGTACTTAGGTCTAGCCACACTAATGAGACGTAAACATCGAAACAGGGTGTCTTGGGATGACTATATATATATATATATATATATATATATATATATATATATATAGGGTGTTCGGGATAAATTTGACATTCATATTTGGGTAATTTTCTCTGTAGGTTGCAGGTATTGACGCACACTACGCATCATTTAAAAGCTTGAACCTTTCCTCATTTATATACGTAATGACAGATGGAATGGATGACTGGAACCCACCTGAATCATGGAAGAGAATAACTTATATGATCATGATTTGCGCCGACCATCAAAATAAGGAAATTATGGTTGCTGCCCAATGCTCCCTGAGCACTGTAAAACAATGAGGCATGAACTGGAGAATTACAATGGAGACTATGGATTTGAGGCTAGAAGAAAGCAATATAACAGATGATCTGATTGCGTTCGTACATCAGAATTCGTCGAAAATCTGCTGAAAATGTGTTGAAGATGGAGTTGGTAAACACTGTAATCAAGCCCTGGATAACAAGGGTAGACAATGGTAGACTATGTGTGTGGCAGCAGGATTGCCCCCCCCCCCGCGCCACACCTCTAGGAAAGATCAAATATTTTTCTGACTACAGCAGTCCCAATGTTTGGCCTCCGAACTCCCCAGATCTTAACCCCATGGATTATTATGTATGAGTAGCTGTTGAGAAAGATACCACTCGCCGTGCCAGTACTACTAAAGCTGTTAATCGACAGAATTAACGGTGATTTTGAGACCCTACCCAGGGAAACTGTAACATCAGCTTCCTCCAGGTTCCGGAGCAAGATTGAGGCCTGTTATCGATGCTAATGGGGGTTATTTTAAATGAAATTTGTTGACAGTAGTGTAATTTCCGTGCCTGTTGAATTTCTTTAGAATCCATAAAAATGTGTAGTTACCAAGCACTTTTCCTTTTTCCTTATGAAACTGACACATTTTTCCTGAACACCCAGTATATATATATATATATTATTATTTATATTTTTGCTTGAAGGCAATTATAAATGCATGTATCGCATAAAATTCGATAATTATAGAAAATAATCATGACAAGTAAATCCCGCAAAGGATGGCTCGCTATGCAGAACACCGTACAGACTGTTTCGACTTTATTAAGTCTCTTCAGCGATGTATACTAACGACTCCCCTCCGACAGGAATCGAAACCGGGACTTCACAGGCATAGTCAGAGACCATATCCGTTCGGCCGCCGGTACATAGCGAACAATCCCTGCGAAATTAACCTTGTCAAATGGTACTATTACACGCCCCTGCCATAGTAGGCAAGTGGACGTTTATTTAGTAAACAAACCTGACCGTAAGCCCTTCGGCGAAGTGAATAAGATTTTTGGATGTTTGTTTTTATAGAAGCAATGTTGAATAAATTATTATTTATATTTTTTGCTTGAAGGCAATTATAAATGCATGTATCGCATAAAATATATATATATATATATATATATATATATAGGAGGAGAGAGACGGAGATGTCTCAATATCACGAGGTTTTGTAAATCTTGATGTAGTATCACTAAACAGTTATTATCTTTTTCCGCCTCTAAAGTCAGCAAAAAGGTACAAAAGCAACACTTTATTTTCGCTGAATAATATTACATTGTTCATTTATCTCTGTCGCTGAAAAACTCTTAAGTGAGGAATAATATTTGTGCAGAACAAATCTTTAACTGCCATGTCCTGCAAAAATATTATCTCTCTCTCTCTCTCTCTCTCTCTCTCTCTCTCTCTCTCTCTCTCTCTCTCTCTCTCTCTCTCTCTCTCTCTCTCTAATCGACTGGTAGCGACGTTGGGGAGGATTCTCTTTGGCATCATCTATGTCTACAGTGCATCCCCATACAGATGCACAACTCTACATTTATATAAAGATTATGTCAAAACCCTAAGAGCATCCAATGTAAGATAATTAATAAATTAATTATATAGAGAGCAATAGGATTACGTAATGGCTATCTGATAACAGTGGGCTAATTTATTGAGTTACCGGCCGAAATAAATTTATATTAGCCAATTTATATTATGACGGTTTAAGTTTTTCTTTTTCATCGAAAGTGTATATATATATATATATATATATATATATATATATATATATATATATATATATATCACGCCTGGGGACGATAGTCATCTAACTATTCTACCTCAAGTTGTAGGTGAATACTAGAGTGGATTTAACTTCAGAATTTAATACTATTAAAATCCGTTTGTCTGAATTTTTGTTTTCAACACTTGGTGCAACTGATATAAGGGTTGAATTAATACAGTTCTAAATGACAATCATCAACAGGTTGTACGTTCAATACTAGTCATGGGCACTAATAACATGGAATAATTAACATAGTTTAGCACTTGGAGGCAGTTATGCTTAACGGAAGGGGAACAGTCTACACCGTCGAATGAATAAAGGGTTTGATGTTCCCTGAAGGATCCCGATTACAACATGAACTCTCTAGATTTCGACAAGAAGGACCCCGAGTTCGACAAGAAACATGAAAAGGTCGGAATAATTGTGTATATAACAATAAAGATAAGGCCAACATTCAGAAACATCCAAATAATAATTATTAAACTCCACATAAGATATTGACAATGTGTCACATTCTATTTTTGCAGTGTGGTTCGTAAATCTCTCTTTCATTATATATATATATATATATATATATATATATATATATATATATAATCACCGCAGCTATAGTCAAACGCCTACTCGTCTGAACAGTGAATTAGCACGAAACTCAGTCACAGGGTTGTAGGAGGCATCCATTTATAACGTCGATTGTATAACTTGCCCGATGCACATTTTTTTATTTTAGGAAGTGAGCAAACCTTTCATTATTTATCGATTAATTATATATATATATATATATATATATATATATATATATATATATAATTCCTTTAATAATGCGTGTTCATGAACTTACCCATCACGCACAAGATGGGACAAAAGGTACATTACAAAAAATTGATTTCAGTTTTTTCCTTATTCTGGAGTGGTTGCCTAACCAAACAATTTTGAATTCAGTTTTTTCCTTATCCTGGATTGGTTAACTAACCAAATATTTTTTAATTCAGTTTTTTCTTATCCTGGATTGGTTAACTAACCAAATATTTTTGAATTCAGTTTTTTCCTCATCCTGGATTGGTTGCCTAACCAAAGACAAATAAACCGATCTATCCTACTATTTATCAGAGAGAGAGAGAGAGAGAGAGAGAGAGAGAGAGAGAGAGAGAGAGAGAGAGAGAACAGTAGTATTCATGCCGCTCCCTGGGGCATTAGCACAAAGTGAAAACGGAACAGTCACCTCTTGTATATGAACACCGTTTACCGATTCTATTCTCTACGACGATAAGCTTTAAGTTACAAACGTGACTCCCATGCTTCAATAATAAGTGGATACGGACGTCTTACCGCTTGATTCGATGCAAATGTCTTTTGAAGTAAAAGAAAATATGAATTAAAGGTATTTTTCGTCTATTGATCATTATATATATATATAGTCATCCACAGATACCATATTTCTATGGAACACGTCTCAGTGCGGTTAGTATTACAGGCTACCTCCAGCCGCGATTGAAACCCGACCGATTTATCATCAGTCAGAGTGCTTGTATCGATCGTCAATATTGTGATTAACTTGATATTTCATTCCCCGGTAAGTCATCTTCTTTATCATTATATATATATATATATATATGTGTGTGTGTAGGGGGTGCATGGATGTGTGTTTATGTGACTATGACCTTGTGTGTCTGTGTGTGTATGTTTTCCCTCTGTATGTTTGTGTGCGTCTATCTCTCTCTCTCTCTCTCTCTCTCTCTCTCTCTCTCTCTCTCTCTCTCTCTCTTGTAAAAGCATCCAACGTTTCACCCACCAGCTATTAGTAAATAGGATGGAAATTTCAGTGATTTATCCTTGATAATGGGTTGTGTAACAACATACCTGCTAATCGGTGACACTAGAGAATTTAAATGTCCGCCGATCAGTAATAACTTGTCCGTTTCAGCCAGAAAATACTGCGTCTTCACAAGAACAAATAAAACGCTCCATCAATATCCTTTTTGCTTTCTTTGTTTCTAATTTCTATATTTTATTGAAAGGCATTAAGCTTTTCGTTGTCATTAAATCCTAGTAACGTTGTTCGGCATCTAAGACGGGATAATCCTCGGATTGCATTTGTGTGTTGACGAACGGGATTTATTGTTCGAGATTTTGTGTTGGCTTAAGGGAATTGGGAAACGACCCTTCTTAAAATCTACCAATGTCTGCTTTGGGATTGTTCTTTACATTATACCATTATATACTGATATAATCACTAAGTGCTCCTTCTTAAGAATCCGAGTCTCCCAGCAAAGTAATCAGGGTAATCTAACACAAACACACACTCTCAATCAAAACACAGAGAGAGAGAGAGAGAGAGAGAGAGAGAGAGAGAGAGAGAGAGAGAGAGAGAGAGAGAGAGAGGGGGAGAGACGCACATAAATATACATACAAGGTGTGTCAAAAAAATATCGAGATTTTTTGTATTTTTGACACCTTGTATTTGAAAAAAAAATCTTCCATTCATTCTTCATTTCTATTTTGGTAAATACAGCTTTAAACTTGTTTCTTTCTGACACACCTTGTATTCTGAAATAATTAATGAAGGGAACCTTATTTTTATCAGAATGTAGAGCGATATATATATATATATATATATATATATATATATATATATATATATATATATAGAGAGAGAGAGAGAGAGAGAGAAAGAAAGAGACGCACACAAACATACACACATAAACATACATACAAGGTGTGTCAAAAAGTATCGATATTTTTTTAATTTTTGACACCTTGTATTCTGAAAAAATAATATTCCATTCATTCTTCATTTCTATCTTGGTAAATACAGTTTTAAACTTGTTTCTTTCTGACACACCTTGTATTCTGAAATAATTAATGAAGGGAACTTTTTTTTCCGAATACAAGGTGTGTCAAAAAGTACAAAAAGTATCATACTATTTTGACACATCTTGTATAAACATAAGAACAGGGCACCTCACGTGGTGTAATGGTTTGCAAGTTAGATTCGCAGACCATTCTTAATGAGTTCGATTATGCGTCCCATACTTCTGGCCTTGTGGCATATCTAAGCTAAGCTTAGTAAATAATTATAAACATACGAACACACATGCAAGGGATTAGTTAACTTTATTCTCTCCGTAGGATCTGTTTCAAATCCTTGACAAATCTGCGTTTGAAATATAGTTAATAGCTTTGGGAAATTTAGGAATCCAACTAGTTGGAGGGATCCAAGTTATGGGTAAACAATAGGGCAAACTGGGATATTTAACTTAGGTATACGCTTTTATCATAGTGATTATTTCTATGTTTGAACTTATATGAGGAAAAAACATTCGTTTTTTTTTTCAATACATAGACATCCTCTTTGTTTATCTATTTAAATATAGCAAGAAAAGAAGAACTCATTTCACTTGAATATCTAATAGAAATATTTAATTCTATTTTAGCAAGCAAAAGATGCTCATCTCTTCAGAAATCCAAAATGTACCAAAATGTAAAGCCTCCGGTTGGTCTTAATCTAAGTTACTATTCCAGGGCCACATGATTTTGTGATATTAGGAAATGGTAGATTCGCTTTTATCTATTGAGAGGTAATGTAGGTGATTTTTTAAGGTATTCTGTTACAGTCAAATCAGCGCGATTGACAGTTTAATGTCACTTGGAATTTTGACTTTTATTGAAGTTAAAGTCGCGTGATAACAATAGTTGTAACTTTAATTTAGTTAGCCAGAGGCCGGTTAAAGTCTCCACATCCATTTCCACCTCTTTTTCGATTGATTCCCGACACACACGTACAGTCGGTAAGATGATAATAAAGTATATATAAACACACATACATATATATATATACATATATATATACACATATACATATATACAACACACACACACCAGCCCCACACAAAGGATTTGACTCAGGGTCAATTTGTTACGCGGAGTTTAGCAGGTTTGAATTCAAAGTTTTCCTTTTCTCATACTGGTTAACTAGCCAAGGTTAAAGAACGCAGCCTGTCCTATCATTTATCTATAGCAGAAAAGAGAATAGTTGGATGCATACTATTCCCAAGAGAATTAGCGCTATGTGAAATGCAAACAGTCTCATCCAGTATATGAAGCCGGTCAACGAGTCCATTTCCTACAACTCTAACCATTACACCATACGCCTCCATGATAAAGTATATATGCACAGGGCAAAATGTGTGGGTTATTCACCTCAACAGTATATATTTACCAACCCCTCCGAACGCGCAGGATGTGACACAAGGTCAATTTCTTAAGCGGAGCTTACCAGGTTTTAATTCAGAGTATTCCTTCTCCTAGACCGGTTGCCCAACCAAGGTCAAAGAGCCCAGTCTGCCTACTATTTACCCATAGCTGGAGGAAGAGTAGGATTCATACCTTTCCCAAGGGTATTAGCGCTAAGTGAAATCCAATTACCTCGACAGTAAGAACTTGAAACAACTTAGGGGCTCAGCGAAAGGTGACATTATGAGAAGTGACAAAAAATACAAGATGGTGGCGAGAGACGACCGCCGGAGAATACGCATATACAATAAATTTGGTTTAATTTATTTGTTTAATGCCAAAGCTATCCTCGTAGAAGAACAGTAGTGGTTCAATTTACATTATAGGTGGACGGATGAGGGCGTTTATACCTTCCCATGGGTATTAGTCTGAAAGTGATCGTAATAGCCCGACTAGAATTCAAAAATATTCCTGTATTTATATAAAAGTTGTGTACCAATCGACTAATGTTTGAAAGGGTTAATGTAGCTTTTGTCAACAAAAGTCGAACTGAGAAAATTTGAAATAAAAAGAAAGATCTTTCGTATAGATAAGAGAGAAAATAGAATTTTCCTCTGATAAAAGATATAATTTAATATCTTGCAATATCACTTTTTGATATTAATACATAGACACACACACATATTATATATATATATATATATATATATATATTATATATATGTGTGTGTGTGTGTGTGTGTGTGTGTGTCTTCAGCTCTTTGAAATTGTTAATAGTACCCGACGGATCACCTCTTTTGTCAGTCGGTTCAAATATGCATGATGCATGTAGTCAACTTGACAAGTTTCGCTATTACAGATTTCCTTTATTAAGTCTCTTGTATACTAAGCGCAGACAGTCGAAACATATGCATGCCATCCTACTGGGGTGCAATAATTGCCTTCAAGGACATATCTTATGTAATTAAATATATTAAACTATAACTATAATCCTATATGAAAAAACATAACACTTATTGTAATTTTATTTCACTTGATATCTATATAAACTATACACAGAATTGATTTTACTACGTTTGGGAATAGAAAAGAATATGATGAATCAATAATATCATGCAATTATTTATTAAACCCGGTTTTGATAAAACTAGTATGCAAATTATTGATACTATATAATATGTAGGCCTTTATTTCTTAGAGATATATAAGACACATTGTATTATCGTAAAAGCATTAATAACATTGGCTGTTTTAGGACAAATTAACACAGCTAAACTTTAATAAAGACCTTGTTAATAAACAAGATGTTAATTAGGATTAAATAATGAAACCTTAATAATCATTGAGAATATAAAGTAAATAACTCAAGGAATAGTGACATTGGTAGAGAGGTAGTTTGGGTTACAGACAGAAGTACTCATTGTCTCCATTATAATAAGATAATTCGTTATTTTCCAAATGTAGGTTATGCATAGAAGAAATGGAAAAAAATCTGGACAAGGTTTTGTATATATATATATATATATATATATATATATATATATCTACATTATAACATCTACATCCTTTAGACTAAGATTAGATAACCACAAATAAAACTCAAATCCCCGATAGCACTTCACTTTAACACCCTACACACAACCTTACACACCTCAAATGTATTTTTAATAGAACACGCATTTACAACAACGCAATATCGAAAACAAGCAGAAACTAAATGGATTCTAAAATTACAAACTCACGTGAGGGGACTGAACGCTGACATCGGAATACTCCGTTATTATAAATATTTTACAGACGCTGCCGCCGTCAATAACAACAAAGACAAAAGATCCGTTGAACAGGAGCAACATTAATTTGAAAAAGGGGATATAACGAACTCGAAAATTTATGATAACAAATAATTTTTAAAAAATAAGTGAATCCAATACTCCATAACATCGAGTTCATTCACTTATTTTTAGATGCTTCGTAATAACGCCCAACTTAAAAAAAACATAACAATATATATATAAATATATTCGTGTAAATATTTGCGACATACTTACCCAAATGCATTTGTGCTATTAAAAGATTACTTAGCCGAATGGGAAATTGAGACAACAATGAAGTAATTATATTTTCAAATGGATCATCTGATTTTCTGTCAGATTTGCTACTCGAAACTTTAAAAACAGAATATTCTCATTATTTTCTATAAAGACTTCATACAATTATACACGTTGTATTTAAAATAAATATTGCTTTATGTGCCCTCTAATTTTACTATTTCGTCTAGCCATTTTTGATAACGCTCATACATTCTTTGAAAACTGATTAATTGCAATAATATTTACAACAGAGAACCAATCAGTCTTTGATTAGATTAGTTTGACGAAAATTCAATTTAGTGAACAATCCTATTGGTTACAAATGAGACCGTCCACATTGTCCAAAATAAAATGCAAATAGGTAATAGGTATCTGGTGTTGTTAATCTGCCGAATTCTTATTTTTCATGGGTGTCAACTCCTCAGCTAAATAATGGACCATTCCGTATTCATTATAAAGAAAGAACGGGAAGAAAAAAGACATGCTACAAAGAAAAATATAATAAAGAAAGATATTAGAGGAAAGATAGAGAGAGCATCGTGTGCATGGATTTAATAACGCTAATCTATTTCAATCGAACATGATGAAAAGAAGGAAAGAAAAAAAAGTGAGAGAATGTTTGAAATACGCCAGACTTAGCGCAGGGTGGCGTCGTCAGTTATGTTATAGGCTGATCTCATAGGGGGTTTCGGGTCTTCCAACATAATACCCCCTCAGCCAGCCAGACCCCGTTGGAGACGATCAAACTCGAACACGCCACCCTTGTGCTACGCTAACAGAAAACTGAAATATACCTCGCGATCCTCGGCCTCTTTATATCCGATTGGCCACTTTCGCAGCCAATCATCAATAAGGGAAGTTGTTATAACAAGAGTAAAAATCAAGATTATTATACTTTTTATCAATTGAACTATTTTAGCGATAGCTATTATATTCAAAATAAATATGGTTTTATGTGCCCTCTAAAATTACTATTTCGCCTAGCTATTTTTTGATAACGCTTATTTCTTCTTTGAAAACTGATAAAGTGCGATAATATTTACGACAAAGAATCAATCGGCCTTTGATTAGATTAGTGAGAGGAAAATCCAATTTAGCGAACAATCCTATTGATCAGCGAAAATAAAATTGAATTAATCCTTATCGAATGATAATAAATAAGGAAGCCAATAAGAACGTGTCATCTGGTCATCGATATCTGATCAATATGAATTGATAAACGAAATGAATCTGCAGATCAATAGGTGAATCGGATTCGTTTCGTTAACCTAATTATCTAAACTAAGAAAACTAATTTTAATGAGTTAAGTGATTAAACCTAAAGATAAATTAATCTCGAATTAATGATAAGAGAAGAGAGATGATAATTAGAATCGATAATTTTTATCAAGATGAAAGATTTGCTTTAATTTCATTAGTGGGCTGACCTTTTAAACTTACAGATTTCATAATGATCGAATATATTTGGCATAGACTATAGTTTTAGCTTATCAGTTGCTAAGTACATGTTACTCTGTTCGGTTATTTAAGAACTGATTTATGTACTAAATTTTCCAGCGTCTCCAACTGATTACTAATTTTTCCTGAAAAGTATACAAGCTTCCATCACTCAATCAGATCTATGCCAAGATCTAGTAAATAAAATAACCAGCACAAAGAAGATTATACAAGGTGTGTCAAAAAGTATCGGGATTGAAGCTGCATTTACCGAGATAGGAATGAATAATAAAGGTAACTATTTCTCTGAATGTTTGAGATGAGGCTTGAAGATTAGTATTATCTGCGTTAATCGGACTATTGTCCCCATCTTCATTGTTATTTGTACAACGTTTCGGCCGATATGCCCTCCGGCCTTCTTCAGGTATTTCTTGTCGGACTCGGAAACCTTCTCGGACTCGGGAACTTTCTTTTCGAACTCGGAAACTTTCTTGTCGTAATCGGGAGCAATCACGGAACTTTGAATGGCTATCGATTATGACAAGAACGTTCCCGAGTTCGAAAAGAAAGTTCCCGAGTCTGAGAAGAAGGTTCCCGAGTCCGTCAAGAAATACCTGAAGAAGGCCGGAGGGCATATCTGCCGAAACGTTGTCCAAATAACAATGAAGATGGTGACAATAGTCCGAATAACGCAGATAATACTAATAAAGGTAACGTTAATTTTTTTTCAGAATACAAGGTTATCAAAAAGTATACATTTTAAAACTGTATTTAGCGAGATAGAAATGAAGAATGAATGAAACGTTAATTCTTCAGAATATAAGGTGTGTCAAAAAATACCGAAAATCTCGATACATTTTGACACACCTTGTATGTATAGATTACGTATATATTTATATATAATATAGATGAATATATATACTCATCAGATATACCGACAAAGAAGCGTAGTGTCAAGTGACCCATAACAACATCATATATGTATATATGGGTGTGCGTGTGTGGTGTAAATATATGATTATATATTTATGAAAAATACACCAGATAAAGACAAAATATCGCTTTGGTTTTTGTAGATTGGTCAGTTATCAAGTATCAGCTAAGCAAAACTGTATAAATAATTTATGAAGAGTATTTTCTAATGTTTTTGGATACTAAAATATTTATCATCTTCTAAATTATATATAGTATAATTTGATGGCTTGGAGTCACCACTGATATGTTTAACAAGCAAATTAGTAAAATAAATATTGATATATAAAAGTGTGGTTGTGTTTCTTTTATTTATTTTTTTTAGCATGAACACTTAAAAGAAAATACATTTTATATGAAAGGAAAATCAAAATCCCAAGAGGAAATGGAAAAAAAAAACAATGACCGAAAAATATTCTGAATATCGATCCTCTAAATCTCCTTATATGATTAATTGTGATGATATCATGTTCTCAAAAAAAAAAAAAAAAAACAGACTTCGTGATTTCCCTTGTTGAACTATTCAGAAACTGTAACAGGTGTTAACGAACCAATTGAGGCACTGTCAGTAATCAGGTACCATGTCCACCCCCCCAGTATATATATATATATATATATATATCAGTCGGTACAGTGTTCGGCTAGGAATCACAAGGTTCTTGGTTCGATACCGGCCCACGCCAACTCAGCGTATGAGTAGCACAGGGATTTGTGCGATAAAGTGAGTAGCTGATGGTAGGTGTGGCGCTCCACCTCAGATGCTAAAATAATCTCCTTGGTCTAGCGCTAGTGAAAAGGGATATACTCCATCGCTGGTGACTGATACCGACATTAGGCCGCCCGACTATATATATATATATATATATATATATATATATATATGGTAAAGTAAAAGGCTTAAAACTCTACAATTTTGCGGTTATAGATCTTTTTCTGCCCACAGGTATCTGTTTGTACCTATAAGTTTCATCAGACCGTTAACTTTATTGAAAACGGTACACAGATAATTCATGAGGCTTTTTATATATTTTTTTCTCTGGATTCCTGTAAAGATGTCAGATTTCAGTTCTTCGCATCTTCTTAGGGGGTGTTGACCGGGTGGTGATGATGGCTCTCTGGGTGGTTTGAACTTTACCAATTATATTGAACAGCGAGCTCTCAACTTGGACCTGAACTATTCTAACATTCTGCCGTTGGAAGAAACGGCCGACTTAAAATCCTTCTAATGCCAGCTTGCCTGGTAATTCATCTATGGATATATATTATATATATTATAATATATATATATATATATATATATATATTCAGATTCTTTCATTAATGAGCTAGTAACGTAACTGTTAGTTGATAAAACTGACTCATTAGCATTAATTTTCGCTTCTTAGGTATCAAACACGCTTTACATTTTAGCTTTAATAAACCTAGTGGCATATATTTTTTATTTTGAGATCAATTGGTTTTAACCCCTTCCATGAAAAGAATGTTTCGACGTTCTTTTCGGGGCTGAGGTTAAAATATTTGTCAATATGTGGATTCCCGAAGGAATTACTTTGAAAGACCCTAAGAAATTACCTTAAAACTGTTTTAAAAATACATTTCCTATGCAATACACAGCACGATACGTTATTTTATAGAAAATGCGTAGGTGTCTGCAATATAATTGTTTGTGGATTGGCCTATTATTGGTATTAACCGGATAGCGACGGAGTCTTCTTTTTTCACTAGTGATAGACCAGGGATATTGCTTAGCTAGGATGGAGCGCCACACCTACCGACACATCCCTACTTTACCACACAGATCAGATTTCCCAATCTATTTTAGTCATGTGGTGAGTTGGTGAAGCCGGTATCCAGGCTGGGACCTTGAGTTTCTAAGGCGTTAAACCAGCCCTACGATGTAAATATCTATACAAACTCCAAGTCTTGAACTAAGAAGAAATGTATGCTAAAATCATTAAAAAAACACAAAATAAACTAGACCTTCTGCCATGATTACATTCTGGCACATATGTATACAAAAAACTCCGAAATCCCTGCATCTTATTTTTCCCGGGAAACTACAACAGGCAAACGTTGTCAGTATACAACAATTTTACCGCTTGGATCAACAGTGTAAGTGCCTTTCTTCGAATACACCACTTTAACCCGTAAGGTAATTACCCGGTTAGCTTAACTACTAGAAATAGATATTGTTAGTATCTATACCGAACGTTTATGATTCTCTTGTGGAATATTTATAATAGTTCTTCTTGGCTTTTTAAGAAATCTATTTAATATTAAATATTTTTCTTGCAGCTTAAGAACTTTCATAAAGATAAGACTTATTTTCCATTATAACCGCTACCTCATTAATAGCCTTATCTTTTTTTTTTGAATTGTATTTACTTTCCTTGTGTTAATCGGTGTCTTCTTGAGCATGCTGCTTTTCCTTCTTTTTTTTGTTATCGACCATTTGATTATAACCTTGAAACCACCCATTAATCTCTATTCAAAGGCATCGACGTGGCAATGAATTGACGATGAAACTCAAAATGCTGCTGGCTAGAAGGGAAAGTCGTTTGATTTATTTTATTTTTCTATTTAAATTTTTCATTGAATAAAAGGAACGAGGGCCAAGAGATAGGCCGCGAAACAAGAGAGGGCAAAAGAAGCGGGTCAAGGCAATGAGCAGAAACGATTGACAAGGAGCAGATATAAAAATAAAGATGGCGTCGTGCAATTAAATAACTCTAGGTATTAACGGTGAAGAAGCGGCAAATGAATGATTGGGCGCCATATTGCTGTCAGATGTGAATAAAAGGAGAAGAAGCGATTGAAAGGATCAGATTTTTCTGCCATGAGAATGATGAAATAAAGATGGATAATAACAATGCTAGATGAAAATGAAGGAAATAAATAAGTGGATTGGATTGTGAGAAGAATGGAAAGCAAGGGAAGCAATAAAAATGGACGAAAATTGGCAGAAAAATTACATGAAATAGAAGAGAGAGAAAAAGGAGGGAAGATAAAAAGACTATATGATTTGTGCTAAGACTACAATTAATAGAGATGAAAGGGAAGTGGTCGTGAAAAAGCAATGACATAGCAAAGAGAACGTTTAACAGAGGGTAAATCTCTAAGAAAAAGGTATGGCTAAATGTACGAAAAGAAGAGGAAGAAGACATGTGTTATGAAAGAGGAAGAAGTAGACATGCGTTATGAAAGAAGAAGGGGAAAGAGAACAATCTTACAAACATGAAAAAGAAGAAAAATGAAAAATGATACAAAAGAGTGAAAGGAGATGAAGCGAAAGAGATAGAAAGAGATGAAAGAGAAAGAGATGAAAAAGAAGAAAAATGAAAAATAATACAAAAAAGTGAAAGGAGATGAAAGAGAAGGAGAATAAAAACGGAAGTAAAGAAATTAGTAAACGGAGAAGGTAAATAAATCCCAGGATGTGAAAGAGAAAGTCAATAAATCAGAGAAGAAGAAAAAGAAAAAGAAGAGAAAAAGAAAAAAAAAGAAAAAGAAAAGGAAAAAGAAAAAGAAGAAGAAAGAAGAAGAACGACGACGCTGAGAACGAAGAAAACGATTACTGATTAGAAAAAAATCATCGGATCACCCAGATCACAAGTTAAGCAACAATGGATATGTACAGTACTTAGATAGGTGACCAATTTAGGATTAGCACGTTAAATCATAGGGGTACTTATCTAAACAAAGTTTTAATAAATAACAACGTTTGAGGAGGAATCCAAGAATAAATAACGCGATAACAAAAATAATGCAAGAAGAAAGTAAAAAAAAGGGAGATGTTGAGAATGCATTAATTGTACATCATTGTGAAGAAGAACAACAACAAAAAGCGGGAGAAAGAAAGAGATTGTGATATGTAAGAAAGAACAACGTGAATGAATTAATAGAACCTAAAGAAGAAGAAAAGTAGAGGAGGCGGGGATAGAGAAGAAAGAAAGAGAGCAGGACATGCAGGACATAGTAGAGATAAAAACTGCAAGAATGAATTAGCAGGCGTACAGCATGCTTGAAAAGAAGAGAACAACAAGAAACAACAAAAGCAGTGGTGTAAGAGAAAGAAAAAGGGTGTGATAGGCTGGACATAGTAAAGAATAACAGCAAGAATGAATTAATAAAACCTAAAGAAGAAAAGTAGAGGATGAGAAGTTATACAGAAGAAAAATAAGACAAAGACGATGAAGAAGACGATGAAGAAGGCGAATAAGAAGATGACGAAGAAGAAGATGACGAAGAAGAAATGAGAGAAGAAGAAGAAAGAAGAAGAAGAGAAGAAGAAGAAGAAGAAGAAGAAGAAGAAGAAGAATAAAGACAAAGACGAAGAAGACGAAAAAGATGAAGAAGGTGAAGACGAAAATGACGAAGAAGATGAAGACGAAAAAGACGAAGGCGAAAAATAAGAAGACGAAGACGAAGACGAAGAAGAAGAAGAAGAAGAAGAAGAAGAAGAAGGAAGACGAATAAGAAGGAAGACGAATAAGAAGGAAGACGAATAAGAAGGAAGACGAAGATGACGAAGATGAAGAAGACGAAGAAAGAAGTAAATGGAACCGTTAGATGGGTTGCAGGTATTAAAGAGGATTTAAAACGTAAAAATAAAATGTGTACATGAAAAGCTTTTGTTCTGATGTATTATTTATTGTAGCCTCGGGTGTAAGTTCCGGAGACCCGGCAATAAGACAGAGTGCAGTGAGCGGACAAGAAAGGGAGATTACTCATGTCGGTGATCACATTTGCGTAAAACTGATTCCATTCTCTTTCTGACTTCATTGCAGGATAATTTCATGCTTGCGTGATCTCAAGAATAGTTTTGAGGTCGGTAGAAGTAAGAGGTGGCGTTCGCATTTTTATGTATCTGCTATACAGTCTTATTACCATTTTGTCTTTTCATCACGGCGTTTCTTCTTTGCCTCGGGCCAAACACCCCCGATGTTTGAAACGGTGAAAAATACGATATTTATGAAGACAGGAACGACGCCGATAGACTCGAGAAAAATTCCAAAAGATCAACTCTCGTAGTCTTTGTTGTTCCATTATTGAGCTGTTTTTCTAGACTTGGTTAAACTTAACTATATTTTTATTATAATGGAGATTCGGTGTCTGTAACCGAAACTATGTCACTGCTTCCATCCCAATACCACAGGAATTGCGTAAGTTTATCAATACGTATTTAATCCATAGTCAAAATCATTGATACATAGAATAAATCTGATTTAGTAACGAGATTTCAATGAAAATCCAAGTTAGATTTGCCTCAAAACAGCGCATGTTATTAGTGCCTTTAAAATTCTGCAATGTATCTTATTATATCCCTAAAAATAACATATTTATATAATATATGATGTGGTTAATTTGCTTACTGGTTCTAATAAAACCGGGTTTAATAAATACTTATTTGAGGTTATTTATCTCAAATATTGTTTTATTCTTTTGGGAATTAAAATCAATTCTATGAATGATTTCATATAGAAACCAATTAGAATATAATTAAAATAAGTGTAACTTTTTATAAGCGTTCTTATTTAATTTCGTTAGTCTTTCTAATTTAATACAGGGTGTCTATGAAAGCATTCAGTAGATTTAAAATGTAACAAAGATGAGAGTCTTGTTGAAATGCAATTATCAAAACGTACAGAAAAAGTAAAACTCTAATAGATAAACTTACATGTTTTTTTTTTTTCGAAATGATTTTATCATTTATATAATGTGAGTTTTAAAGTTTTCAAAATTAAAACTACTGCAAGACGTTATGAACACCCTAAATATTTCATTTCAATAAAATTTAAATACCTATGCCTGGAGGGTGCGAGTAAATATAACCACCTGTTTATTATTAATAAACAAAATGTGTAAATTGAGAGCAGTGTTGTGTGTCCCGAGTAAGGCACCAATTTACTCACACACAAAGAGAAATAAGAGATATGTAAAGAGAGTCAGATGCAAGTCAAGAGCTTCGTAGTAGTATATTTACTCGCTCACATATATATACATACTAACTCCTCGTCTTGTCTGTCTTACAGATATTTATAAGAGAGACGCTACTATTAGTTTATGATATAGAGAGGAGGTAGCTAATCCTATACAATACGGTTATTACGCATCAGTGCCTTCAATGTAATGAAGCGATTCATTCTGGTTTATCTAATAAGATAAAGAAAAAATTATTCCAAGTCGTAGCCGTGTCAATACTATAGTATAACTATACTACTTGGGTTCTAACGAAACAGAAAAAAGCTACGTGAGAAGAGAACAGTACAAAAATGCTATTGACTGTCTTGACCAGCTCATGGAAGCAGCATCCCACAAATAAGCAGTTGAACGACCACTTGCCTCCTATCACATAAACCATCGGGTAACACGAAAACGACACGCTGGAGAAGCAAGGATGAGCTAGTAAGTGACATTCTACTATGCGCACATAAACATGGACTCACGAGTGTGGGTCGATCAGCTCTGAGCGGACACAAGATGTTGTGTAGAGGACTTGCCAGTAGCGCCAGTGGCGATGGCCAATAGGGGGCGGGGAGAGCAAAAACCATGGAGACTCGGGATGATGATGATAAGAAGTATTTGAATCTTTAAAATAGCGACTTTAGGGAAATTGTTTTCTTTTTCTTTGTTGTTAACACAAAATATCAGACTCATTTTATCTGAAGGTTTTGATCTTCTCCATAGATGTAAATTTTGAGAAATTATTTTTTTCTTAGCAGTGATTTATTGGTTTTTAATTCGAATACGTTTATTTGCCTTGCGGGTTGATTTTCATGTCACAATTCCTTCTTTATTTCCTGTCTATTTTGTCTCGCTTCTACACCTCTCTCTCTCTCTCTCTCTCTCTCTCTCTTGCGATTTTACAAACTTTCACCAGTTTAGCGTAATATATTACTCGTCTGTTCTTTACAGACTCGAGTTCTCTAGGTGATCGTAACATACATCTACATATGTATGTATTTGTAAGTTAAACTGTTCGCATCTTACTGACAGCTACGGACGACGAGTGGAAAGTGGTCGGACAGTTGAAAGGTCAGTCAGGTTTCGTTCTCGGCTAGAAGGCATCTATCACACTGATGAGATGTAATCGTCGAAACATTGTGCATGACTATATATATATATATATATATGTACATATACATACATATGTACATATACATACATATATATATAAATATACATACATACATAAATATACATACATATATAAATATACATACATATATATATACATAAATATACATATATACATATATAAATATACATACATATATATATACATAAATATACATACATACATATACATAACATATATACATACATATATAATATACATACATATACATATATAAATATACATACATATACATATATAAAATATACATACATATACATAAATATACATATATACATATACATATATAAATATACATACATATATATACATAAATATACATACATATATATACATATACATATATAAATATACATGCATATACATATATGTATACATTACCATGGTTTCAAAGCAGCGTATTAGTAACTTATCATCAAGATAATGAGTCCGTTATTTATCCATTCTTATTCTGTTTTTGTTGTAGGTGTATTGTGCGTGGATATCTTTCGGAGCGTGCTCAACCACCTGGGGTTACAAAACACAGATACTTGTGTTGAGTTTGCGTTGTTGTGTCCAAGTCTAAATAACCCTGTTCGATGTAGTTGTTAATGATTGTGATGATGATAGGTTTTTTTATATTATTGTTAATGATTGTGATGATGATAGGTTTTTATATTATTGATGATGATGATGATAGGTTTTTTTATATTATTGTTAATGATTGTGATGATGATAGGTTTTTTAATTATTGTTAATGATGATGATAGGTTTTTATTATTGTTAATGATTGTGATGATAGGTTTTTTATATTATTGTTTGTGATGATGATAGGTTTTTTATATTATTGTTAATGATTGTGATGATGATAGATTTTTTTTATATTATTGTTAATGATAGTGATGATGATAGGTTTTTTTATATTATTGTTAATGATTGTGATGATGATATTTTTTTATATTATTGTTAATGATTGTGATGATGATAGGTTTTTTTATATTATTGTTAATGATGTGATGATGATAGTTTTTTATATTATTGTTAATGATTTGATGATAGTTTTTTATATTATTTTAATGATAGTGATGATGATGATAGGTTTTTATGTTATTGTTAATGATGGTTGTATTCTTTATATTATTGTAAATTATAGTGATGATGGTAGTATTTTTTATATTAGTATTAATGATGATGATGATGATAGCATCTTTTATATTATTGGTAGTTTTTTCTAGTTCAGGAGAATTGAAAATAAAGTGTCCGATTCCGGGTGTAAGAGCTTTATTTATTATAGTGTACAATCTTATTATAATGGAGATTGTGTGTTTTTCTGTCTGTAACCGAAAATATATTCCTACTCAAGTCACAATTCCCTTAGTTATTTACATCACTTTCTCCATGATTTTATCTTTATCTAAACCTCAATTATTAATAAAATTGTCTTACATTATTAATACTGTTAACTATGTCTACGTACTGACAACATGCAATTATATTTGTATATACAAAAAATAGCGGTTTACAGTGTGAATGGGAAGGCTAATTTGCATATTAATATTAAAAAATCGAATTTAATAAATATGTGCTTAGTATTATTGATTTCTATCTGTTTGGTTTTATTTTAATGAATATAAGCAAAAATCTCTTCAATGAATCTTAAATGAAATCCATTAACAAGATAAAATAACTGTCATTTTATTCTTTACTTCCTCTTATAACTAAATACTTAAATTAGAAAAAATAACAATGAAAGACGAGAGTGATGGAAGAGTAAGTTTCAGTTGTTCCATTTTTTATTATACTCCCTCAGTTTCAAATCTTTATTATACTCCCTCTGTTTCAAATCTTTTTATCTGTATTCTTATTTAGTTTCATTAGCCTTTCTAATTTAATACAATATTTTATTACATTAAAACTTAAATACTTGCACCCGAGGGTGCATATATTTGCTAGTAGATTTAAGGATTGTTACCATTCGTTTCAAAGCAGCGTGTTAGCCACTTATAATCAAGACAAAGACAGTTGATACATACTTACAAGAGTGTATAAAGAGTGTATAAATTATATTCATATGTGCATGGATGGATGTAATAGACAATCATAAAAAATGGCACATCGTAGAGTGGTTTTCATAGCCCAACAACGCTATTCTTCCTTGGCTAGAGAATAAAGCTGTGTGTGAATGTGTGTATGTGTGTATGTTTCTCTGTCTTTGTATGTGTGGTGGTGGGACAGTACGTCTTACCACGCGTCTGTGCGTTGCGTGCGTTTTGTATTTTCATACGATGCGATTTTCTCCACGCATTCTTTTTTAAATCTAATTTTACTTACCACTTTTCCAATTTTCTTCTTTTTAATATTTGTTTTTCGTTTTGTTCATTTCTTTTATTAATTCTTTTTTTTCACGTTTGCTTCGTTTGCCACAATACTCCGGGCCCCATGGACTTATTTTTTGTTTAATTTCTCTTCTCTTTATTTATTTTTAATTGTTCTTGATTTATCTCAATAATTTCATGTTTTATTTTTGTTTTTTTTATTCATGCCTTTTTGGTTTCCTCCTTGGCAATTTGCTCTCATTTTAACCTTTTATATCTTCATCGATTTTCATTTTGTTTTATATATATATATAATATATATTATATATATATATATATATATATATTGTCGGGAAGAAAATGAATGAAAGAAGAAAAACAAAAGGAGAGGAAGGATGGTTAGTGGAGAAAGAAAGAGTTCATGATGGGCAGGACATAGAGGAGAACTGCAAGATTGACATGAATTAACTGGAGTACAGCATTCTTTAGAAGAACCGTTATATATATATATATATATATATATATATATATATATATATATATATATATATATAACTTTTGCGTTTGTTTCATCGTTCACTTTTTTATCGTTATATATATATATATATATATATATATATATATATATATACATATATATTCTGTGTTTCTTTAGTTCGTTCAACTTTTGTTTCCCGTTTTCTTCATTTTATTTCATTATTCTTTACCCCTCCTTTTTTTCCTGTCTACCACAAACCACATCATTCCCATTTTACGTTCATTTCCTTTCCCCTTGCCACATAATCAGAAGCACAGCGATAACGAGCGATCCATCAAGCTTTTCTTTTTTCCTTTTTTCATTTCACTTTTTTTTTCTTTCGTATCAGGAGACTTTAGCGATCGGCTCGTTTGCCATTGATTTGTTTGGCTTCGTCATAACGAATTTCTTCAATTGCCTTCATTCGAAAGAGTTTTTTTTTTTCATTTTTAATCTTCTTTCTTTTATACCCACAGCCTCCCTTAAGATATATCATGTTTCCCATATAATGTTCTCTTTATTTCTTCTCAAACTCCTCCTCCTCATTTCTTCCTTTACAACTCATTCTTCTTCATATTCTCTCTCGACTTATCATCTTCTTTATCATTCTCATCATCCTCTTACTCCTTCAACATTTTTTTATCTTCAAGTCCTCCTCCTCTTTCTTCTTCAATTCCCCTCTTTCTTGTTCTTCTTCAACTCCCCTTCATCTTCTTTTCGTAAACTCCCCTTTCTTATTCTTAACTCCCTTTCTTATTCTTCAACACCCTCTTTCTCCTTCAACACCCTCTTTCTCCTTCAACACCCTCTTTCTCCTTCAACAACCCTTCTCCTCTCTCCTCGACTTCTTCTCCAACTCCCCTTCTCCAACCCCCTTCTCCTTCCCTTCTTCAACTCTCCTCTCCTTCTTCAACTATCCTTGTTCAATTCCATTTCTTCTCTCTCCTCGATGTCTCCTTCTTCAGCTCCCCTTCTCCTTCTTCAACTCCCCTTCTCCAACTCCCCTTCTTCTTCAACTCCCCTTCTCCTTCATCCCGCTTCATCTTCTCCTTAATCCCCTTCATCTTCTCCTTCATTCCCCTTCATCTTCTCCATCCCCCTTCATCTTCTCCTTCATCTTCTCCTTCAACTCCATTGATTCTCTCTCCTCGTCTTCTTCTTCAGCTCCCTTCTCTTCTTCAGCTCCCTTCTCTTCCTCAACTCCTCCTCCTCCATTTTATTGCTTCATCCTCCCTTAAGCTTTTTTCATGAAAAAAAAAATCAAAAGTCAAATAAACTGAAAGAATAATTCTCTCAAGTCTTTTGATGATTCGGAAATATTCGCTCCGTCATCATCGTTAGCGAATTGCAAATGATTATCAGTGAAAGAAGAGGTGATAAGCTATAATTTAGTCACTGCCCACATCTTTATATATCCAGATATGTCACAAAAAATCAACTTATTTCAGTAATGTTAATACTACATATTCCTAAAAATGGCATTTATATATACTAGCAAATATATGCACCCTCCGGGTGCAAGTATTTAAGTTTTAATGTAATAAAATATTTTATTAAATTAGAAAGGCTAATTAAACTAAATAAGAATACAGATAAAAAGATTTGAAACAGAGGGAGTATAATCAAAAATAGAACAACTGAAACTTACTCTTCCACCACTCTCGTTTTTCATTGTTATTTTTTCTAATTTAAGTATTTAGTTAAAATAGGAAGTAAAGAATAAAATGACATTTATATTTTCTTGTTAATGGGTTTCATTTAAGATTCATTGAAGAGATTGTTGCTTATATTCATTAAAATAAAACCAAACAGATAGAAATCAATAATACTAAGCACATATTTATTAAATTCGATTTTTTAATATCAATATGCAAATTAGCCTTCCCGTTCACACTGTAAACCGCTATTTTGCTGTATATATAAATATAATTGCACGTTGTTAGTATGTAGATATGGTTAACAGTATTAATAATGTAACACAATTTTATTAATAATTGAGCTTAAAATAAAAATAAAATCATGGAGAATGTGATGTCAATAACTAAGGGAATTGTGACTTGAGTAGAATATAGTTTCGGTTACAGACAGAAAAACACACAATCTCCATTATAATAAGATATATATATATATATATATATATAAAAGCAGAGATTTATACAAAATGAATACATATATATGAGCACAGGAAAAGAATGTATACTCTATAAATTAATATTCTCTCTCACTCGCACACACATAGATACATATACATTCAAAAATAATACAAATGTTTCGAGAATATCTTAGACAGATACTCAATTAAGGATTCAATTAAATAATATGTAATAATATATATTTTTAATGAAGATATATATATATATATATATATATATATATATATATATATATATATATATATATATATATATATATATATATATATATAATCCAAAAGTCCAGAGAAAAAAATCTTCCTTACGACACGAGAGTTTTATTTTAAAAAACCTGTCGCAGTTTGAGAGCACAATAAAAATAAAACAATTAAAAATATAAAAAAAAATAAAAAAAAAATCTGTTTTTTAATGCCTTTAATGTAATAAAGAATTCATCATTCGCATCTGATGAGTCGGGAGAGTTAGTCACTTTGTCTAAGCTCCCTGAAATAGACTATAAAGCTAAATCTCTAAGTCCTTTGTTATATATATATATATAATATATAATATATATATATATATATTTAAATGTTTTTTTTTAATTAGGCGTTATTATATATATATGTATAAAGGTGAAGTCAGTGGAGTCACCTATTGTCGGTATCAGCGGGAAACGCGTACGTTGCATTAGTTCTAAATAAGGGAGTTTGTTTTGCGTCTGAGGTGGAGCACTAAACATGTGTTCAGCTCCCAAGTTTACTACTAATGTCCAAGCAGTACTACTCATGTAATAAGTTTGCTCGGGTCGGTATCAAACCCGGAATCTTGTAGTTATTATATTTATTGTTTATTGATTTTAACGGTATATCAACACGTCTTGGGTTATGTCATCCTAACGTTTAGGAAGTTATGCATATCGTGTATTTATCTTTATACTTTTTAGTAATAGGTTTTAAAAATGTGTTAGCATTATTGGGGATTATGTTGTATGGTATTGATTTGTTTCATGTTATATTCTATGTTATAGTTTTATTTCTTAAAAAAAGAGAGAATATCCCCATGTTGACATTTTCAAACAGATCTTTCATGTTGTTTGCTTTAAAATAACGGTTTCTGATGTGAGCAAAAAACCTGCATTCCATGAATAAGTGTTTAACTGGAAAAGGTATTTGACATGTTCCACATTGTGGTTGTTCTTGTTTGAGTATATAGGAGCGCGTTAGTCTTGTATGACAATGCGTAATCGGACACAATGACTTGTTCCTTTCTAGATTTCCTTAAAGTTGCTATCCAGCCTCCCAAAGTGGATTTGAAAGGCTGTGTAAACCAGTGTATATGTATATATAAAATGTTAGATGAATGATTTACGAAATGTTAGCTTATATATAAAGAAATGACATTTAACTTTCTTAGAAAAAAAGATGCCATTCAGCATTGATTCTAATGCAATTTCAATCATTTAATGTATTTTCCTTAAAACAAATAAAATAACCACTAATCTGAAGATTAAAGATAAGATTTACAGTAGCCAATATGGTAAATAATCTCATTTTGCTGTTAAGGCATTCATTTTCTCTTGATTCAACTCTTAGAATCTTTGATCATTAAATCCACGGACAATTCCGTCGCATCTCTCAAAAATAAAGAATGAACGAGTACATTCATGGGTAGATTACCTTTAATATCTATTAACATAAATAAAATTCCAGTACGTGACACATTTGCATAGATAACAGGCGAAAAAAAAACATTGAAATATGTCCCCATATTGATGTCAATACAGTAATTATCAATGAATTACCCCTACTTCACACACACACACACACACACACACACATATATATATATATATATATTATGGACTCTCTCGTCGACTTTCGAAGCATGAGGGTTCACACATACAATGAACACCCACACAGTGATTTGTTTATAGTGGTGAAGGCTTGTGTTGGACCATCCCCACTTTTTGGCACAGTCGATAGGAAAGAATTGGTGCATCAAGGGTTGCCACAAACCCAATCAACGACCTCATGAATTTTGAATTCAGAGTTATCCCTCTCCTAGACTGGTTACCTACCCAAATCTGAAGGGCCCGGTCTGCCCTACTATTTAACCCATAGTTGGAGGGAGAATATATGGATTCATACCTTTCCCAAGGGTATTAGCGCTATGTGAAATGCCAACAGCTTCGTCTAGGAATTGAACTCGAATTGACGAGTCCATTTCCCATGCGCATATATATATATATATATATATATATATATATATATATATATATATATATATATATATACCAACCCCTCCTCACGGACAGGATGTAATACAAGATCAATTTTTGGCGGAGTTTAACAGGTTTAAATGCAGAGTTTTCCTTCTTCTAGACTGGTTGCCTAACTGTTAAATTAGGTTTGGTTAAAAATCCCAGTCTGTCCTACTATTTACCCTTATAGAGGGAGAGTAGGTAGATGAATACCGTATCAACGCTATGTGAAATACAAGCAGCTTCATCCAGGATTTGAACTCGCGTCGACAAGTCCATTTCCTTCGATTCTAACAATTACACCGCACACCTTCACCTCTTATATATGTTAGTAACAACATATAGTCACCGGTGTTTGGGAACTGTCTGTTTCTTACCTCTGTGATTTTTAAGCCCAGGGAAATATACATGCTCTATTAATGATATTGAAATCACTTATAAATATAGCAAAGTCTAATATATATATATATATATATATATATATACGCTCCCCAATTTTCAGGTTGAGTACTCTGTTTAGAAGGGACTAATTGCGAAAATTCACCGCTTCGGCGAAAAGCTAGTCTCATTTGTTTACAAGTTAGAGACCTCTGGTGAGTTTATTTCCGGTTTAGGAAATATAGCGATTATTCTGCCTTCTATTCTAGGCAGCTGCTTGAGGACCGATCGGTAAGAGACTTGACGAGCGAAAGTTCGTTCGGGTCTCGATCCCGACCAGAGGTAGCTGCTGAAAAATAAGTATAGCTGCACTGATGAGGGGTAAACCCCGAAACGCGCGACTGTAGATTGCTTTATATATATATATATATATATATATATCGATGTATGTATTTATCAACTAAAACACTGCTCCTTAATGCCAGCTGTCGATGAAAAGCTAGTCGAGTTCCATTCCTGATCAGAATTACTCGCTGTGTCAGCTAACAATGATGAGACGTGTAACGTCGAAACACGGTATCTGTTCAATATATACGCGTGTGTGTTTGTGTGAATTGTCAAGGACACAGGCCCACATTCACAGATATGTGAATATTTATTATATCTAATATAATATTATACAATACTTATTGTGTATATAAATATTAACGCATATATATATAAATGTTCATATCTTTATGCAGTCTTGCATTGTTCTAGTTCATTCGGTTTTCGTCTGAAGCCAGCCAATCATAAACAAGCACCGTACAAAAGCAACATATCTACAGCAACATTTTATCAAATAAACTGCCACAAATAATCTAATGGGATGTTTATTATTGTCCACCTTATTTACGGCAGCGTCTTAACTGTTACCAAAATACACATGTCTTACAAGACACAACGAAAGGCGTTTATAAATTATACCTTTGAGACTGTATGTAATCTGGTGTTCAAACTTTTGCATTGATAAATCTGTGCTTGGCTGACCTCGGAAAATTAGCTGCATCTCTAATCGAATATCATATGCCAGAGAATGCTTTTCAGTAAACCTCAAGAGGAATAGATTGTCACTGTATTAATGTTTGCCTAAAAGTAAAAAGCGATATCTGTTATCATTGTGTCTGTCCGCACAGAAAAAGTGATATTTACTTGGGAAGCAAGGGCTAGGAAATTTAACAATATCCCAGGTAGTCTTCCCAGCATCTCCACCGATTTCGTGTGTTATTGTTATTTTCATTCTATGCGAGCTTTTTAGACAAGTTTTGATATGTTTGTTTTTACGGCATATCAACCTCAGTGGGTCATTTAATGCCAACAAGTTTTGTTACATACTGACGTTTTCACAGTACCAATCGATACATGTTGTATACCCTTTTCTTACTTCTTGCTTCTAGTCGTCTTTTCTTCTGGCCGGCTTTGCTATTCTGATCGTCTATCATCTATCTTGGTCTGGTCTAGCGTCTGGTCTAGACTTTGTATATCTTCTAAGGTCTGGTCTGGTCTTCTATGGGGATTTCGGGTCTGGTTTTCTGTTAGGTATTTCTCTTTATCAGAAACCCTGTGTCATTGTTAGTTTTTAGATAATAAACACAAGACTTCAATTTACGTTGATGTTACTTTATTTCCAAATCCCCAACCAGACATAACATAGCGCGCGTATGCAGAGTTACAGTTTTAGACAGAGCATCAGGCCGACTACTCTGTCTGACGTCTAACTGCCAACTGGGGACTCTGAAAAAGGTCCCACGTGACTTCACATATTTGGTGGGCTTCTGTAATTTTCCATAGAAGGACCATTCATGGTATGAAAGGAGTCATCCCCTCAGAATTACAGGGGATTGACAATAATCTTATGCAACCGCATAGATTATGTAACAGTTTTGAAATGAATTAATTTCCAATGGATACTCAATTTTTTTATAAACATATTTTTCTATTTAACCCATAGATGGGACAGTACTAGGTACTACGACTTCGAATGAAAGTGGACCAGAGAGCAATTATGATAAAGGGGTGCTGCACATTCCCCAGACCTCCAAAAATGGAACCTCACCATAAGATACAGTTTAACGTCATTCCCAGGACATGAAGACCCTCAGTCACCTCATTGTAGCACCCATATGAGAAAATGGGTTGGGATTTGCTATAAGAGCAATAGGGTCGGGGCAATCATATAGATGCTAAAGCTTGATGTGACCAGCGATTGATCGGAGGGGCCTATCCGACCGCCCGTCTCGTCTAAATAAGCGTCTAAGTGGAGTGTTGCATGTCATGGACTGCTCATCCACCTGAATTCCATCCTAAGCCTCCCGGGTCGCCACCCACGGCCATGAGGTGGTCCCATTGGGATGTTCTAATCCTCTGCAAAGGTATAGTAGGTGTATTCTAACGCCCAGTCGATGGAAGTATCTATATAGTTGTTTTTCTGTCCATTTTGCTTTTCTAGATTTTTTTTTTCTATTTATTATTAGTTAATTTTTGTTGATATTGGAGTTACTAGGCTGCTGTAATCTGTCTTTCATTGCCGTTTTTGTATATTACCCGAATCATTGAATTGTTGCATCGACACAATTCTCAATGCTGGTGAGTCATTTTCCTGCATCTTTACCTTATATATAAAATCTGTGTATTATATCATTACTATTATTCCGTTTAGGGTAGAGTTTTGTTTGATTTAACATTTGCATCTTATTTTGTGGAGAATACTATAACCATCAATATATAAAAGGCGGTTGGTGTGTGTATATATTTATGTAGGAATGAAACTACAAAAATACAAGAATGAATCACAAAGTAAATTTATATACACATTAAATATCACCGGTTCTTTTCTGTGGAAATATTATGAAGATTCGACTTATATTTGAAGATATTTAAAAATTAAATTATACATAGAAATAGCATTGAAATTCTACTTAAAAATGTCCAGTATGTGTAAATCTCAAAACTAAACAAATCGTAACACCAGTATTTACCTACACTCTACCCAGTTATAATTGGTCCTCTTGGAACGGTCCCCAAGGGTCTGGAAAAGAGTCTGGGTGAATCGGGGATTAGAGGAAGAATAGAGACCATCCAAACTAGGGTATTCTAGAAATCGGCTCAGAAGAGTCTTGGAGACCTGTGGAAAATTGCTGTCACTCAGCCTCTATCAAACCCCCAACTATGGCTGGTGTGAAAAACTCTAATGGATCTAAATAATAATAAAATGTCAAAGTGAATAGACGAAATATATATTTTTAAAAAATTTGTTCAAATATTTGCTTACGCATCATACGAGGTATGTTAGAACAGTTCCTAGTTGAGTGTATTCTTCGATGTGAGGGGTATCGTCCACTGCAAGTTCGTGGCGCAGGGCCAGGCGATCAACTAGCATGGCTACAAATAGATATTGCAGCGTCTGCTTCGTTCGGTACGCGAGAAGATGCGAGAGAAATGTCAGGACAATTCGTGGACAGTTCCTAGCCCGGAAGAACACATTGTTGCTGTAGCCACCTCTCTACGCGCCCGACCTGGCTCCGTTTGATATTTTCCCCTTCCCCAAGCTCAAGGGGCTTATCACCAGTTTGGAGGATGTGCACAACAGCAAAAAGGCCGTGACGACAGAACTACAGAGAATCCCAGAAGAATCCTTCTTAGGAATGCTTGCAAACGTGACAGAGAAGGATGGAAAAATGCATTAGACTCTTGTTGTTTATATTTGAAATTAATTTTTTGTGACTCCAGTCCTGTAACTTTTCTGACATACCTCATATAGTAATACTGTATTTGATTGACATGTCAATTGATATTCTAATATTAATATTTTCCTAATATTATATATATATATATATATATATATATATATATATATAATATATATATATATTGGTTAGGAGGTTGATTTAGAAGGCTATCACAATGCAGGTGTAAAGAAAAATTTTTCGAGATAATATCTCTTTTTCACAAAAAAAACCCGCATTCACGTAAACATACAACACGTGAATACAGTTAAATAAAAATACCATCATTTAAAAAAAAATCATTCAAAAACAAATGCCATAACTAGACTGCTTCAGTTCCAGTGATCTTTTGAATAAGAGACATTATCTCGAAAATTCAAGAATTAAATACAGGTTAACACACAACATCATTGTTACCGTATTATTATTTTTTCTTTACGCCTGCATTGTGATAGCCTTCTAAATCAACCTCCTAACCAATATATACACAATGCTTCAAGCAAATTATAAAACTCTTATATATATATATATGTGTGTGTGTGTGTGTATGTGTGTGTATATGTGTATGTGCGTGTGTGTATGTGTGTGTATATATATATATATATATATATATATATATATTATATATATATATGATATTATTAGTTATTAGAATATCCTTTAATCAATACAACCATAAATAATACTTGAAAAATAAACGCAGGAAATATTAAATGCCCCCCCCCGCCAATGTCAAATAAAGCGAAGGATTATTGCATCAATTAAATTCAACTTAATGAACCATTAAGATTCGCGGGTTAAAAAAAAAGATCAACCCAGTCATAACGATGGATTTAAAGGGTAAAAAAATGTCCATTGAATTATGGATTTTATTTGACGGGCAATTTTTTTTTAGGAATGTAACACTGTGAGGTATGTAGACACACGCATACATATATTTCAAATACAGGTTCATACAAACAAACACATACACACATACTTGTTGTTTTGCATATATATTGATATTCAAATTAGAATCAAATTTTGTTGGAAAGGGTGAATGCATTATAAAAAGATATACATGAATATTGTATGAGATCAAGATTGGAATATATCTATCTATATCTCTCTGCCCCTCTATCTGTAACCTTTCCCTCCCTCTCTATCATATATACATAGATATTATATATATATATATATATATATATATATATATATATAAATAGTCTCTCCCGTCGATTTTCGACGTATGAGGGTTCATACACACAATGAACATCCACACAGGGATTTGTTTATAGTGGACCATCCACACATTTTTGGCACAGTCGATAGGAAAGAATTGGTGCATCAAGGGTTACCACAAACCCAATCAACGAGTTATCCCTCTCCTAGACTGGTTACCT
>CM042141.1:139771091-139786091 GCA_023376005.1 Doryteuthis pealeii
TACAAACAATTTTGACACCAACAAAGAAGTGAATTCAGAAAAGTTTACCCAAGGTCTTAAGCAGGGCTGAACTGAATGTAGCTTACTATTATCATTAGGCGCATTGAACGTTAACAGAAAAATAGGTGAGCCTGAGTATTGATTGTCCCATCCTATAAGGAAACTTTGAAAGCTATGCAATGCAAGTGAATGTAGCGATTACTGTAGATAAAAGACTTGCTCAAGGCGTGAAGGTGACGTGACTACATATTGTAAACCAATTTGAATCTGTATTCTTTCCCCAAATCAGCCTATGCTAAGAAACAAAAAAAAAAAAAAAAAGATATTTCTTTTTGGAAATAGTTGACAAATACACATATACAAGACAGAGACCTGCAAGCGTGATATTCCTGGCGCTAAAATTTGCATTGTAAAAGGAAGCATTTATTTATTCCTAAATTATGTAATTTAGTCAGAAATTGATGGTTGTTGCTAAGTTAGGAGAAAAGGAGGTAGCGTAACTCTAATTCTTATTATTCGACGTAGGGAGGTCTGTGTTTAAGCACTAAAAATCAGTATTTGAATTAATCGAAGTTCATCTCCAACACCGATCACAGATATAGATGTTACATACACACATATCTGTCAATGAATGATGTTCTACCTTCACTATCATCTACTCTCCTTCTCTCGCGCTTTTTCTTTGCGCATATATATATATATATATATTATATATATATATATATGTAAACATCAGATAAAGTTTAATATCATACCCATTTCATTAAGACCCTTAGCCACCACCTTTCTAGCACATATATGTTAAAAAGGTTTGAGGCTCGCCATAAGGTTATTTTTTCTTGTTAATGGATTTCTTTTTAAGATTTATTGGTAAACTGGCTGTTCCATCTAGACAAGGAAAATTATGTTATGAGATTTTGCTCATATTCATTAAGATTAAACCAAACAATTATAAATCAATAATACTAAACACATATTTATTAAAATCAAATTTTTGATATCAATATACAAATTAACCTTCCGTCCAACTGTAAAGCGCTATTATATATATATATATATATATATATATATATATATATAATGCAATTGCATGTGTCAACAGTATTAATAATGTAAAACAATTTTATTAATTATTGAGATTTAGATGAAAATAGAATCATGGAGAATCGGACGAAATAATAAAATAAAATTGGACTTGAATAGTGATATAGTTTCTGTTACGGACAGACAAACACACAATCTCTATTATGATAATACTTTGATTTACGTTTCATTCTATCAAAAATAGTTTTATATATTGACATCTACTAAGTTTAGAAGACCAGGTCAGGACAAGATAGCACTTCTTTCTTACTTGCTACGAGAACTAGCACTAGTTGTTCCATGGTTGGGTTGTTGTTGACTAAAGTGTCCCCCCAATCAGGCACGTCTCGGCTTGTCTAATGAGGTGGGTGTGTGGTCATCCAGGATCACTAAAACCAAGAGTGGTCAATGGATAGATGAGACCCAGGGGAGCCATAGACCAACCACGTCGATAGAGGTAAGATTGGTGAGCTTACTACTCACTTAAATCTCCCAATGGGGTCGAGGGGCTTCCTTATCCTTGGACGGCATTCCATCAAGACAAGGAAAAGTATGTTATCAAACCTTCGCTGGCTAGAGGCTATACCGCCTAGTAAAATCTAGGGGTCTAAACCCAAATAGCAAATCCGGAGCTGGAGTCCCTAAGGTGGTGTGATACTGAATTTCAACGCTATCCAGCTCTTGCAACATTATCGTTACTAAACTGCATTGTTTTTTTGTTTTTTGTGGGGGCTTGTGTCTTTCTTTGGCAGTGTGGAGAGAGGGAATCTATGCTTGAGTGACAGCCCATCCTCCATATTAACACACCCAGACTACGTGGTTCCACGTTTTTTGGACACTAGTCGACGGATGGAAGCCAACGACTAAGTTTAGATTCGTAGGCTTTCGGCCACACTTGCGGAGAATTAAAACTAGATCGAAATCATTATTGTAAAACTGATTTTCGCTTGTCTTCTTAAAGGCAATCTACGAAGGTAGGCTGCGAGAAATAGGTAATCCACTTTCTATATTTATCACACAAATACAAAGTGTAGACATCATGTGGAACATAGGACCTCACCCTCACCCTGTCAGTCATAGTCCTTTCAAATTGCAAGTAGGCTTTTGACCGCGTGTAGTAGCCCCAAGCCGAACACATTTTGAATTCAATGTTCGTATTTCTTCACTGAGCGCCAGTCTGACCGATTATTTAAGCTAAAGATAGGTAATTCTGTCCATTCCCCTGGGGCATCATGGGAAAGTAAATACAAACAGACTCAGCGGGGATTCGATCTTAGCTCGCCTATTCGATTTTCTGTTTCGCTAACTGTGACGCTACCTGCACCCCTGCCCTATATTAGCCTTGTAGACTATGCCCATTGGCGGTTTTAAAAGACGAAAACTGCGTTTGAAATATAAAGTATCAATTATTTCTTACAGAATTATACTTTGGTTGGTTGGGTTTTACGGCATGTCAACCCTTCTCTTGATGGGTAAGCAATTTTTTTTTAAACTCAATTTTTTTAACATATTTTCAAAACTCATTTTTCTTTATTTAACCCATAGATTGAATCATAACAGGTATTACCCCTCTGGGTCAGTCAGTAATGGTGATGAAGGGGTATTCTACACTCTCCAGCGTCACTATGAGATAGTTTAACGTCATACCCAGGATATTAAGACTCTCAGCCACAGCCTTCTATCAGACATATGATAAAAATAATTGGTGTTTTTCCATAAGAGCAATAGGATTGGGACAATCATATAGGTGCTAGGGCTTGGCATTACCACCCATCTAGCCTTAACAAGAGCCAAAGTGGAGTGTAGAATATCATGCTATATTTTGGTTTGGTTTCTTTGTTTAGAGGCATATTGACCTTCGTGTGTTGTTTGGGTGAAGATGAAATAAAACGAAAAGATGAACAAATAGCTTGCAAGAGAATTGAAAAAGCTGTGGAATATGAGGGTCAACGTGATACGAATGGTAGTTGGTGCACTTTGAACGGTCCCAAAAATCTTGGAAAAAATGACTGGAGGATCTGGAAATCAGAGGAAGAATTCAAACCATTCCTACCACCGGTATAGCGTAAGTAAGGACCAAAATGGAGTGTTGCAGTCAGAGTCACGTCAAGCCCTTGCACCTATACGATTGTCCAGGCCCTATTGCCCTTGTCGTCTTAATGGAATTTTAAATCCTGGTAAGTCAACCAGTTTAGGAGAAGTAGAAAAATCTGAATTCATAACTCGAAGTGTGTTTGGACTTAGCCAACATTGTAAATGAACAGTAGAAATATTATTTCAGCCATGACTGGAATCATGAGGGAGTTCATAGCTTTCACGCATGGATTAGTTTGAAAGTGAACGTAACTGCGCAACTGTAAATCGAACTCGTTTACACCGATGTTTCAGTTGAGTACGTAAGCAACTATTCCACTGGGACAGACCACTTACAGCAGTATCATATGATACTAGCAATGATATGCACCCTCCGGACGTAAGTATTTTAACTTTAATGTAATGAAATATATCAAATTAGAACGACTAACAAAATTAAATAAGAACGTATATAAAAACATTACACTTATTTTAATTATATTTTCATTGGTTTCTATATAAAATCATCCATAGATTGATTTTAATACGTTGGGAATAAAGTAATAGTAGTAATAATTAAGTAGTAGTAGTAGTAGTAGTAGTAGTAGTAGTAGTACAAAATAAAAAAAACACCCTCCGGGCGATGTAAAATAGATTTTTGAAACATATTGCCTGAGGGGTGGGAGTAAAAAATTCAATATCAGCGAGTTTGTACCCTAAGTAAGTAAAATCATCAAATTCATAAAACAATTTGAAATGTAAACTTTAAATATGTATTAAAATAAAACAAACTATATATAGATATATAATACCAGTCATGTATTTATTAAAACTTGTTTAAAAAAAACAATGAGGACTGTCTAATGTTGCATGTTCAAATTTTGAGTGTATTTATTCTATGTTATGACGATTTTGGTTAATGTGACGTAGGCAGGACGTAATTTTTGTTACAGACAAAAACCAGAAGCGAAATCTCCATTATTAATAGATTAATAACAGCAAGTGATTATTTATCAAACCCTTGGTAAATACAGCTACCGTGTCTCTGTTTTTGTGAGGGCGCCCTGTACATTATGCTATTCCACCGAAAACCCGATTATATATTCTTAGTGTAAATCATGGATACATATTACATCAATTCAAATGATGATGTAGATGAACATTACTTTGTATTGGCTCTATACAACTGGAAATGTTTAACTCTGCCTAAGACTTAATAGCTCTAAGCATAAGAGATTGCACTGAATCTTTAGGGGTAAAAGGATAATGTACTGAATATTCATCTTTTAAATCGTGACGTTCTCATCCGTAATGCGGCATCACTATTGATTGTTTATATTGTTAACAAATAATGCAACAAAACTCTCTTTACTGACTCAAGAAATTCATGACAATATTAAATATAATAACATTTTTACGTAGACGTTTTAACTATTGTTAAATATGACGATTTAAAGAAATATTTTGTATGAATTTAAAAAAAGTTAAGCTTGACTTGCATGGGTAACTTGAGTACACATTTGACAGTATCATTACTTTCGATCGAGTAATATACGTAAAAGCATGACATGTGGATATATAAGAGTATGATAATTTAATTATTACAACGTTTGATATATTTATTTAAAAGCTATTGCTAAATTTTATATTTACAAATAATATGTAAAACTATAATAATTTTGATTTAACTCTCTCTCTCCATCTTTTTATCAAATTAGCGTTATTGTTTCCGTGTTCCAACCCTCTCTCTATCCTTCCTCTACTCTTTTTTTCTTTTCTCTATAGCATGTCCTCTTTCTTCCCTCTTTGTCTTTATAATAAAAAAGGAATGGTCCATTATTTAGCTAAAGTGATTACACTCATAATAAAAATAAGTATTTGGCGAATAAGCGACTCCAGATAATCCGGATTTACATTTTTTCATTTTGCAAGATGATAAAACGGTCGGAAGATTAAGAGCAAGAGTGTTAATATATAGATAAACATTTTTACGTAGAATTTTAAAGTATTTTTAAATATAACGATTTAAACAAATATTTTGTATGAATTTACAAAGTAATGCACGGATACATTGAGTACACTTTTGTCAACATCATTACTTTCTCTCGGGTAATAATACATACTAGCATGACCTGTGGATATACTACAGTATGATAATTTAGTTATTACAATGTTTTATATTTTTACTTAAAAGCAATTGCGAAATAGTATAATATTTAAAATGTATAATATCTTTATCTAATTCTCTCTCTCTCTCACTCTCTCTCTCTCTCTCTCTCTCTCTCTCTCTCTCTCTCTCTCTCTCTCTCTCTCTCTCTCTCTCTCTCTCTCTCTCTCTCTCTCTCTCTCTCTCTCTCTCTCTCTTTCTTCTTTCCTTCTTTTCATCGTTTTATTATGTTCGATCGAAATCGATTAGCGTTATCGCTTCCATGTCTATTTCCCCCTATTCTCTTTATTTCTTTATTTTTTAAAATTATATCTTATATTTGTATAATGTCTTTTTTCTTCCCTTTCATTATAATGAAAACGGAATGGAACATTATTTACCTGAGGTGTCGAGACTCATAAGAAATAAAAATTCGGTGCTTAAGCAACACCATTTACATTTTTCATTTCATCTTGGATGATTTGGGCGGTCTCATTGTTAACCAGAGGGTGTTGCAAGATAATAACGGTCGGAAGATTAAGAAACACGAGTATTAATATAGAGATCAGTGGCTAAAAGAAAATTACCCTTTAATTGAGGGACAATGGAAGATTTTGAACAACAAGAAGTATTAAACAATCGAGAGCATGTAACAATAGCCTTTCAAGCTGTAATAATAACAGTTTATAATTAATCATCATCATCATGTCACACTGGTAACACAAATTCCTTTACTATCTCTGGCCACCTGTCCTATTGGTTACCAATTTAGTAAGTCGTTAAGACGACATCCAGTATCTGAACGGAGCTGTTAAATGAAAGTTTTTCTTGGTCGGCTAACAAAAGAGTGTCCATGTGTAGTAGTCCATTGTCTTGCACGTCTTTCTCGGATACTTTTAAACATAGAACGTGGCATTCTTGTCTATTTTCCAGCTATATATATATATATATATATATATATATATATATATATATATATATATATGCTTGTCATGATATTGTATATGAACATTGTTATAGAACTGATTAGTAATATTTAATGTAATTTGAATAATTATAAAAATAAGACCAACATTTCTCAATTTATTTTTCTGAAAATTTATAAAACCTGCTTCATTTACAATTTATTGTGTTAAATATTCGTTTTCTATGGAATTCTTTTGTTTATATATATATATATATATATATATATATATATATATATATATATATATATATATATAATAAAGGTCAGGAATCAGTACCAGTAAACATGTGTATTAATTATGGAAGAAAATAATCTTATTCAAAATTTATATACATTAATATATAGTGTTTACACACACACACAATATATATATATATATATATATATATATATATATATATATATATACAACTTTAATATCCATTCACTTTCCCTCCCCAATTAACCTAACCCCCCCCCCCTATTGACCCTCAATTGATGACCAACTTGACCATAACCCACAATAACAAACAGGTTTGATTTGGATGTTATGGTCATCTACCCCCCCTTTTTATTACTCCATTTGCTATTTCCTCTACTCAAATTTCTCTCCAAGAAAGGCTACTTCCCTGCCCTAAGGTATTTCTCACCATTCACTTTTTCTACCTCCCTCAACTCTCTTCCCATCTGATTTCCTTCTCATCTTCCCTAAAGATTTCCCCTATAACCAATCAAATCTTTCCCTCACCACAAAACTTACCCACCTACCCATTTCCCTCTTCTATAAAACACTTGTATGATCTGAATAATTCAATAAAAGCTGATGAAGCCGGGTTAAATATCCAAGCGAAATATACTACTCATTTTTGTCTGAGTTTTGTTCTTTCATTCCTTATATTTTACCTATATATATATATATATATATATATAATATATATATATATATATATATATATATATATAGAGAGAGAGAGAGAGAGAGAGAGAGAGAGAGAGAGAGAGAGAGAGAGAGAGAGAAAGGGGAGGAGAGAGAGAGGGGGAGGAGAGAGAGTGTCAATACAAAAAAATCACGACATACCATAGACATGAAAGTAGGGAAACCCTAAGCGTAATTCTGAGTTCATAGTATTTCAATTATACTTTAAAGAAAGTATAAGCACTGTGCCAAATCGATAATCTACAAGCGAATGAATAGAAAGACAACACAAAAAATTACATAAGTGTTTTGTCCACATGAAAGATGAATGTCTTGCCTAAGGCCTGCGACTACTTATTCCGTAGACACGTTCAATATTCTTGCTTGTGCAGAGAGACTGTCTCGAACGAATTAAAAGTCGATATCGATTAACCGGTTCAAAATGATTAAATAGTCCGTTTATATATTTACTTGAATCAGATCTGTCTAACATAAGACGTTTTGCAATATTTTTCAAGTGTATTTTTCTTGTTTATTTATCTAGCTATTTATTAACTCTGAATTTTTTGAGGGGCTTCGCTTGTAGCAACATTTCAAATCGGCAATTTTTTCTCCGTTTTTTGTTAAATACTTTATGAAAGCTTATCAGACCAAAGACAAAAATAAAATGACAGACTATTTATTACCTTAATAAACAAATCAGCTGATTTGAGTTGGTTGGGGTCAAATTTTACACAGACAATTTCTATGTTCACATTAAGTGTACTTGCAAATATATGAGCACTCCGCCGGGCGTAAATATTTATGTTTTTATGTAATGAAATATATGAGATGAGAAAGACCAAGGAAATTATACAAAGATTACATTTATTTTAATTATATCTTAATTGGTTTCTATTTAAAATCATTCATAGGATTGATTTTAATACGTTAGAGAATAAAACAATAATATTACTGATCAATAACACCAAGGAGTTATTTATCAAACCCGTTTTTGTTAAAACCAGTATGCAAACTAACCACACCAAATATTATGTAAATCTTTATTTCTTAGTGATATATAAGACACATTGCAAGATTTTAAAGGCACTAATAACATGTGCAGTTTTGAGGCAAATCTAACTCAAATTTTCATAGAGACGTCGTTAAAAAGATATATTCTATTCAATGTATTAATGATTTTGAATATAACAAAATACTCATTACTCCTTGACTAACGCAATTCCTGGGTGTATTGTGACGCAGTGGCGTAGTTTTAGTCAGACAGACCCCGAATCTCTATTATAAAAAGATTTTGGTAATATCAGCCTATCCTCAACTACTTGAAGGCGCTCGTAGTCTAATGTTTGATGTTAGGAGATTGGCTTACTTGAGAGTGAATCTAAGTATTTGTATTATCCATATCATATATCTATTCTGAGCCAAACTGAGCCAGAGAGTCTGGAACAATGCCAGCATTACTAAGAGAACTAAACTACGCGTCTGCAAAGCGTGCGTTCTCAGTACTCTCCTATACAGTAGCGAAGCCTGGATCACATACTCATGTCACGTGAAGAAACTGGACAATTTGTACCTCAGATGCCTAGGCCGCATTCCACGCATACGCTGGAAGGACAAGTGCAAGCACAGATATGGTGGAACCCACAAACATAAACAGCATGCCCGCCATCATCTGCGAGAGCCGCCTGCGTTGGCTTGGCCACGTCAGGAGGATGGACAAAGGCCGCATCCCCAAAGATGGTGAATTAGTAGAGGGCACCCGACTGGTAGGGAGACCACGCCTGCGCTTTAAAGATGTCTGCAAGAGGGACATGAACATGCCACATCGACACCAGGACATGGGAGGCTTACGCAGAAGACCGTACGACCTGACACCCTCTCGTCAAAGAAGGATCGAAAAGGAGTGAAAAGAGAGGAAAGTAGCCGCCGCAGAAAAGAGAGCATTAAGGAAGAGAGACAACAGCATCACCGTTTGTTTGCAATCACTGCACCAGGGATTGCCATTCAAAAATTGGTCTGTTCAGTGACTCGCACAGTTGCAGATAAAAAAAGTGGACACTACGCCATCGTCTTTAGTAGATGGAAGGATGCCAACAATATGTATTAATCATATTTTAATTGCAACATTGTTGCAAACGAGTTTAAACTTCATTTACGCTATTACATTCTTTTTGACTAATACACTAATATATATATATATATATATATATATATATATATATATATGGTATTTGTGGAAATGGTGACTTACCAGTGAAAATGGTCACACTGGTTAGTTGATGCAAGTTTCACAATGATAAGGCAGCGATATAACAAATATAAAGTGCTCAATACGTTAGTAGATAAAATCTATTATAATGGTACACGGTAATAACCAACACGAGTTTCACCATAGGATCTTCAGGGTTAAATCCAGTGGATTAATCAAGATATTGAGTAATATTAATACTTGATTAATCCAGTGGATTTAAGCCTGAATATCATTATGGTGAAACTCGAGTAGGTTATTACCGTGTACCATTATGATAATATATATGTGGGGTGAGAGAGAGAGTTAGAGAGAGAGAGAGAGAGTGAGAGAGAGTGTGTGTGATTCCATATAACGAAAAAATTTAACAACCAGTTTTTAACTATTATAAATTAATCTATTTCAACCGGCACCTTTTTAAAAGAAGCCAGCATCTTCAGATATCTCAAATCACAATGAAGAAATGATAATAAGTATAAGTGTCATTGCGACAATATATGTTCAATTAGGACTTATTTTGCAAATGCATCCCAAAGACAAACATATAAAGTCGTATCGGCCATCTTGAAAAGAAGATTTAGAGGAATATATTATTATGAAGGAAAAGGAAAGAATACGAATGAGAGGATTATAAGGAATAATCAAATGGTTATAAGCAAAATGAAAATAGAAAATAAGATGTAAGTAGAATAGAAAGAAAAGATAATTCAAAGAACAAAAAGAGATGAAGACATCAAAGCGGACGAAAGATTACAATTAAAGTATAATAAAACGAAAGGATATGAATGCATCAAAAAAGGAAGAAGAGCGATAAATTATATATATATATAATATATATATATATATATATATATATATATATATATATACAAGTGTGTCGAAAAGTATCGAGATTATTTTGTACTTTTTGGCACGCTTGTATTCTAAAAGAAATAACGTTCCATTGATTGTTACTTCTATCTTTGTAAATACACTTCAATCTCGACACGTTATGACGTATATTATATATATATATATATATATATATATATATATATATATTATATAGTATATATATATTATATATATATATATATATATATATATGGTGTTATAGATATCTATATATATATATATATATGGTGTATATATATATATATACTATATATAGTATATATATATATATATATATATATATTATATATATATAATGTGTAAGGTGTGTATATATATAATATATATATATATAATATATATAATGTGTATATATTATATATAAGGTGTGTATATATATATATATAAGGTGTGTATATATATATATATATAATATAGTATAATATATAAGTGTGTCATAAACGTGTCGAGATTGAAGCTGTATTTACAAAGATAGAAATGAACAATCAATGGACGTTAATTCTTTTTAGAATACATGGCGTGCCAAAGTACATAATCTCGATACTTTTTCGACACACCTTGATATATATATAATATATATATATATATATATATATGTGTGTGTGTGTGTGTGTGTGTGTGTGTGTGTTTTGTGTGTGTGTGTGTGTGTATGTGTTTGTGTGTGAGAGAGAGTTTTAAAACAGTGGAAATGAACCGGACAATATGCTGAAAAAAGATAAAAGAAAGAAAATGTTGAATAGATGAATATGTTTAATGTTGGTGTCGTCGAGGATTAGACTACTCTAAATGTATCCTCAAGAAAGGAGTAACGGCTAAACCAAAAAGAGGGGGGCTGCGTACGGAACTAAACTGCATCTGATAATGAGACTTTAGATTTTGGAGATCTGGGACGTATAAAGTACCTCTTCATTGCGATTACACTCAGATCCACTCTCACCCCTGTTTAAAATTCAGCTAAACAGAAGAAAAATTGGACCAAATAAAATAAAGATAAATAATAAAGGAGGAAAAATTAATGGAAAGAGGAAGACAGATAAAGTATTGAAAGAAATCGAAAGTGAAAGTGAAAGTGAAGTGTATAGACTGAAAGTAAAAGGAATCATGCGTTGTGGGAATAGGTTAGATGTAAACGAAGAACTGTAAGGTAGATATTTGATAAAGATAGATGATTGGATCAAAGTGAGACACTTGCTGGGAAGGAAATGAATATAATATTATTGATGAGCGCCTCAGGTTTGTAGACTGGACTAGAATAAATAGGGATATACTATTAAAGAAACTACAGAAAAAGGAACTGAACGAAAAATAAATTAAAAGAAAAAAAAACCTCGGAAGACAAAAGGAAGTATAAAAGGAAACATACAAAGAAAGAACGGAAAAAATGAATAAATGAAAATTAAGAAATTTGGAAAACGGTGAAAAGAAAGAAAGCGAAAAATGCTGAAACAAGAGGCGTGTATCTATGATATATCTTATTGAATGAGTAAAACAAATAAGAACATATTTAAAAAGACTATACGCCCTGTCGGCTGTGGCAGAAGAATACACCGACTGCACCTCTGCATAGAGGTAAAATCCATTTTGTCGGTCGTGGGTGGTGATCTGTGATGCTTAAGGACGGAACCTATCTATTGCAATTTGTTTATATCAATCAATCTATATATTGCATTATTGATACCTATCTATCCAAATTCCGAGTTGTCCTTCTCCTAGACTGTTCACCGTACCGAGGCTAAGAAAGCCAAGTTCATACAATCATATTTCTACAGTATAATATTTTATAAGAACCATTTTATAAAGATTTTCGGGGAGATAATAAAGTATAAAAACACAATGTTAAGATTTTGTGTCCATTTTTAGGATGCAAGTGGGAGCATTTTACAGTGGAGATACCTTGTGTTCCTTAGTGTTAGGTAGAATCCTTGTGTTACTTAGTGTTACTGATCCGTTCGTCCATGGCGAATACCGTTCAAATGAACAGCTTTCAAGATCGGCGATTAAATAGTTAACGAACCACGTATTCGGGCGTGTTGATTGGCTGACTTTAATCCACGCGACCATGCAGAGTCTATAAGTTTAAGTGGTGGGCTACAGCACACCTTATAAGACAAAATATTCCAACAACTAATATTGTTTTATTGCATTTTGTTCCTTTGTTTAAAAGCAAGTTTAAGTTAATGTAAGTAAAGTAAGTAAAGTCGTCGGGCGGCCTAATGTCGGTATCAGCCAATCAGCGAGGGAGTATATCCCCTTTTCAATAGCGCTAGATCAAGGAGATTGTTTTTTGGCATCTGAGATGGAGCGCCACACCTACCATCAGCTCCTTACTTTACCGCACAGATCCCTGTGCTACTCATACGCTGAGTTGGCGAGGACCGGAATCGAACTAGGAACCATGTGGTTTCTAGCTGAACGCTCTACCGACTGAGCTAACCCGGCCCTTGAAAAAATCAAATAAATCCCTTTCGGTTGGAGCTTTAGAATACATCAACTGCACCTCTGCAGAGGATTGAGACACTCCCATTTGGGCCACATGCGACTGTCCCAACCCAATTACCCTAATGGCAAGCCCCAACGCTTTTTATATGTGCAAGAAGGCGGTGGTTGAGACTTTTAATGTCCTGGGTATGACGTTTAAATGCATCTAATGCTGAGGTTCCAATGTTGGCGCCTCGAGGAGTGTGAATTACTCATTTATCACCATTAATGACAGGTTTAATATGACCCATAGTGGTTGTACCTGTTAAGGTACCATCTATAGGTTGAATAGAAAAAATAATTTTGAAGAACAGAATTTTAAAAAAATTTTTAAGTATCCAACAAAAATGACTAGAAAATAAAGAATGATTAAAGTTCCAATTACCGTCGAACTGGGAAGACAAGGCAACAAACGGTTGTAACTGAAATACAAACCCGAATGTTACAAAGCCCACTGCAAAATGACAAAGTATATATAAGACTCCACAATGTCATTCAAATCAAGCAGTCAAGCAGCCAATCAGAACTCAAGGAATGGAATCACCCAGATTCATGGATGGATCATTCTTGATTCCTATTTATACCAGCTGTCTTGGACACTGCTTGAGTTGTACTTAGCTGCTGTCATTAAAACCAACAGTAGACTAACTGGACTTCAATAGAAAAGAACGTCTTCGGCAAGAAATAACCAAACAAGGGTTGATCTGCCGTAAAATCCAACCAACCAAAAAAAAAAAAAAAAAAAGCAGAAAAGAAAAAAAACCTAAGATATAGAAGAAAAATATAAAAAAATGAAGAAAAAGAAAATTCAATACCGTGTTTTGAACTATAAGCCAATGTCTGGCAAAATCACTAGGACATCATTAAGGAGGAAAAAATATAAGCAGAAAAAAAAAGAAAAAAAATACTTTCTTTTTTATTTACTAATTCATTCCTTCTATTGTGCCATTCTTCTATTACCATTTCCTTTTTCGTTCCAGAATTCAGCAATTCCAGATATTAGGAGAGGAAAGTTCTTTCTTAAATTATCAGAACTTAACCGATCGAAACCCAGACGCAGAGGGTCGATTAAGAAGAATTGAGAACAAAGAGAGAGAGGGGGGACAAGTGCATGCCTAAATCAGGCTAATCACATTCAACTATGTAACTCAATGCGTGCGTGCGTGGTGTGTTCGAATCGGCTTCTTATAACACTGAGTCGTGCCTGTAATTTAGGTATAAAGAGAAGAGTGGGAAAGGTTAAAAATGGATAATGAGAAAATAGCTCAAATGGATTTGAAGCTGAATAAAAGAAGGAAGTGTGCTAAAACAAAACGTATATAATATCAAATTATGTTTCAAAACATATGTACATTTACACAGTAAGAGTGGTTACGGTTGGAACTGTTCTTTAATTCAAGCTACGCTAACATATTGTTATAAAAGTCACTCTTTGTCCCCCCCTCTCTCTCTCTCTCATATATATATATATATACAATATATATATATATATTATACATACAATTATATACATATATATATACACATATTACACCCCCCCCCCCCCCCCCCCCCCCCCCCCCCCCCCCCCCCCCCCCCCCCCCCCCCCCCCCCCCCCCCCCCCCCCCCCCCCCCCCTTTACATATATACATATATAATATATATAATATACATATTATAACAACATATACATACATATATATATATATATATATATATATATATACAATATATATACACATATACATACATTATACATATATATATATATATATATATACATATATACTATACACATATACATACATTTATACATATATATATATATATATATATATATATATATATCATATCATATCATATATATAATATATATATATACATATTACACATATACCTACATAAACATATATATATATATATATATAACTATATATATACACATATACATACATATATACATATATACATATAATACCCATATACATACATATATACATATTATATATATACATATATACAATAATATACACATATACATACATAATACATTATATATATATACATATATTTACAATTAATAATACACATATACATACAATATAAATATATATATATATACTTACATATATATATACAACATATATACATATATAACATATATATATATATATATACATATAATATATACACATATTACATACATATATACTATATATTATATATATATAACATAT
>CM042141.1:139803591-139808591 GCA_023376005.1 Doryteuthis pealeii
ACAGCTCTCCAATTTGTATTAGAACCTACTCAATCCTAATTATTTCGGCTACTTGTCACCGATAAGGCAAGAATGATATATTTGCCGTTACACTGCATATAATGGTGAGGTTCCAATTCTAGAGCTCTAGGGGTGTGGTGTACCCCTTAATTACCACTTTAAATGAATGGTGCAATACACCCATCCAATTTCCCCAAATTTATTTTGGTATTGTGTCGCACTAAAGCTAAGTTGATTCCTAAAACCTCAGTGGCATTTGTTACTGGGTAGCAAGTAATAGAATTGCTGATCTTATAGAAATTATTTTAACCATACCATAAAAATATCATTCTATCACCAGTCTCTCTACAGTCTATATTAGTTTATATTTAAGTTTCACAGTCAGTATCCATCTTATGATATGATCAGAATTATGGGATGTAAATAAAGAGATGGCCATGTATTTTTTTTTAAGATACAAATGAATAAAACATTTGTTGACAAGTTCTTTAATTAAAAAGAAAGAAGTTAATTAGATTTAACAATTTCTAGTTTTAAAATGCTGGTCAAACCAGATTTTATATTCTTAATCTAGCATGTATGCATATTGTATATATAAAGATATTTAAAACGTGGCGAAACAGGAAATAAAAAGGGAAATAAATTTGCCTTGAGGGTACGTTATTTGTACAATGTCAATAAACAGCAAGTTAAGTTAATAGTAGTTTAAACCAAAACTCTACATTTATTTATTGTAAAATATAGCAATACGAGTTAATTATTTGTTGTACCGGCCGTTCCTACAGTGGAGAACATGCACCGGTTCTCACTATAAATAGTGAGACACCGAGTGGAAAGGGAGCACTGTTCCCGTTAACGACAAGCTAGTCGTACATGTACCATTAATTATAAATACACTTGTCTTATTTTACCCCATCTCGACTTGACTTCTTTTTACTGTTGGGACTAACATCACAACATTATTGATAATTATTACTCCCATGTCCACTGTGACCCTGTTTAGATCCAATCTAGATTGTTTTCTGAAGTCTAAATTTTAAATAGGTTTGATTCAAAGTTCAAAAATATCTAAAAACAAATCTATATATTATATTCTGCCTATATTCTCAATTGATGTTAATTCGTTTGCATAGCAAAAGGCATGAACCGAAAGTATAAATTTGGAGGACAGATTCCCAGCCATTAGGTTTAAAATGTAAATTCAAAATATAAAAAATATATTTCTCTTAATCTTTGTTTTTCGCTTTTATCATTTGTGTGCTCGATGCTGGTGTCTGAGGGTCTTGGGGTCCTGGGTATGAGGTTAAAATACATTTAGTGGCTAGGTTCCAATTCTGGAACTCTGTGTAGTGTTGAGTAACCCCCTTGACATTACTCCCAGGTCCACTCTGACCAGGAGTGTTAGTAGGTGTAATGGTCCCATCTATGGGTTAAATAGAAAGAAAAGGAGTTAAAATGTCTTTAAAAATTGAGTTTAAAAAAGAATGAGTACCCATCAAGAATAAATAAAACAAAACGTCTACGGTATAGAATAATCCAAGCAGAAATTGTGTTTGTTTTTCTTTTCTTTTTAAGAAAACCTACTTTCATCTATTATAATATAAACCTTTTGTCAATTGATCAATTTCTGTGTTTTGTTTACATTTTGTTCGTGAATATATTGAATATGCCCCTCTATTAAGTATGGACATCAAAAGGACTATAACTATTTGTATGTATTGAGTCATAGGTTTGAATCTCATGCTCTATAAATATTCTGAAGGAAACTAAAGAAAGAAGGTATTTTTGCAAAAAGGAAAACAAAAAGAAAAAGAAAAGAAATGAATAAAAGCTTTAAGACTTGTACAAAGAAATCTCCACAGATAAGAAAAAATATATTGAATTTAATTATTGAAAGGACTACAACAGTGCAAACTTATGATTATCATAGACAAATTTAAAAACTTAAAACTGATGATTAATAATGTAAATATAGAATTTTGATTAAAATCAAATATTTGAAATGAATCCAATTCTAGCATGAAATAACCCATAAGTGTGATATGGCTTGAAATAAACAAAACTAAACCATTTGGGGCTTGGGAATCTGGACTACGACATCATAGTGAGCGAGTTTAACTCTATGCCTATTCATTTCCCTATAACTTAGCAAAAAGACCCAAAAGAAATCATCAGCAACAGTGCACATCAATATCTTCAGGACCTGACCATACATGTGATATCTGAGGGAGAAAATCATTTTCAAACATTGACCTTTGCAGTCACAGAAGGCGCTGCACTTGAGCGCAACTTCTGGACAGGAGAAATGTATGGTCTTCCATATTTGAACGTATATCAGGAGCAAGAATCTTTCAAGGCCGATTATCTAAGTTTGAGGCGGGATTTTGAATATAATCTTGAAAATCTTTCTCTTATGAGTCAATTAAAAACGTATTAGGTGTTCAGTGCATTGAACGAAACGTGACACACATATGTTGACACACACACAGAGAAACAGACACACACAGTTTGCATGATTTTTTTTATCTATCTATCTATTGTAGCTGATTCATATCCACTATTTCAGTCTGTTAATATCAATCAATCAATCAACCAATCTATCTATCTATCTATCTCAGCTTATTCATATCTACTATCTCTTTCGGTTTATCTATCTATCTATCTCACTTTGATCTTAATAATAAATAAACTGAAATTTATATATATATATATATATATATATATATATATATATGAATAGACTGAGATTATAATGAGACAAAATTAAAGCAAATACAAATAGACTATCATGTATGTATTAAGCCACTTCAGCCATGATGAACAGGATGCGACACAAGGTCATTTTTTAAGCAAAGTACAACTGGTTTGAATTTCAGAATATTTAATTGTCGTAGACTGCTTGCCCTACCAAGGCTAAGGGTCCCAATATACCCTGTCCTTTAATCTAAGTGGGGAAGAGATGGAATCATGTGTTTACTACAGGAATTATCACGAAGTCTAATCAAAACAGCCTCATCCAGGATTGTTTAAATCGTTGCCAATAATTAATATGTCTAAAGAAAAGACAATCAAAATGTATTTTTTGGTCGAATCATCTTTTTAAAAAGTGTCAACTACAATGACTAAGGAGAATTAATAAAGTGATTGAAGAGTTGGGGTTGACATAAGAGAGGAGAGAGAGAGAGAGAGAGAGAGAGAGAGAGAGAGAGAGAGAGAGAGAAAAACAGACAGAGAAAGAAGTACAGAGAGACAGACAGACAGACAGGGATAGATAGATAGATAGATAAGAAACAGAATATGTATCAAGAACATTTGTTTTCTTTTATTAATTACACAGCGAAGATGTTATTAACATCTGACAGTTATCCGATATGGGGCGAATTTTTTAAAAATAAAAAAAATCTTATTACAATGGAGATTTGGAGTCTGTCTATCTATAACCGAAACTATGTTACAGCTTACGTTAAAATCCTCTCAGAAATTGCGTAAGTTTATCAATGAATATTCAGCTTATAGTCAAAATATTTAATACATAAAATACATTTTATTTATTAACGTTGACTCTAGAAAAATCTGAGTTATATTTGCCTCAAAACAGCCAATGTTATTGGTGCGTTTAAAATCCTACAATGCATCTTATACATCACTAAGAAACAAAAGTTTACATAATATATGGTGTGATTAATTTGCATACTGGGTTTAACAAAACTGTGTTTAATAGATAATTACCTGGTGTTATTTATATCTAATTGTTTTATTCTCCACCGCATTAAAATCAATCATATGTATGTTGTTATATAGAAAAGGGACCGGGATAGCTCAGTCGGTAGAGCGTTTGGCTAGAAACCACAAGGTTCCAAGTTCGATACCGGTCCTCGCCAACTCAGCGTATGAATAGCACAGGGATATGTGCGGTAAAGTAAGGAACTGATGGTAGGTGCGGCGCTCCACCTCAGACGCCAAAACAATCTCCTTGGTCTAGCGCTATTGAAAAGGGGATAGACTCCCTCGCTGACTGGCTGATACCGACTTTAGTCCACCCCGACGACTTTATTTTACTTACTCATTACATTAAAACTTAAATACTTACGCCCAAAGAGCACATACTCTTGCTAGTGAATATAATAATGCGCTTTTAGCATATATGCATTTTTGAGCAGCCCGACAAAACCAACGCACATTTTTAGAGCAACCCGAATTTGCTGTTTTGCCTGGAAAGATTTATGATGTTTCATTAATGACTATTTTTTCCTTCCGATGTATTTTTTTATTATCAAAAGACATGTGATGTATCATCTTCTACAACCGTCAACCAATCAGCTTTGAGATGGCATCCCCTAACCTGAAGAGCCTATCTAAAATGGACAGAGATTTACCGAGTCAGCTACGTAAAGCTTAGAAGCTGACGCCGTTCAATATGAATTGTATCATTATCCATGCATGTTTCATACAAACGGCTTCTTCATCCCAAGGATCAGCGGAAATGTGGAAAGAAACTTCTCCGCGAAATGAATATGAACGGAAGGTATTTAGGTGCAAGGTCAAAAGGTATCATGTTGATCTTGAGATGTCTGAGTCATTCACCGACCCGACATATATTCATAATCTCATCTCCCCTCCACACCCCGCTCGCCAGTCATTCTCCTTATTCATGTTTTATGATCTGAACGTCATATGACCGGTATTTATGCTTTTTTTTTTTGCTAAATATATTGTTTTGTGTATAATTCCCCAATTATTGTATATTGATCTCAAAACATAATTTTGGACGATACGAATTCTAACCTTCCGATGTAAAAAAAAAAATCCTTGCTTAGAATCATTCCTAACACCAACTAAACTGGTTTATATATATATATTATATATATATATATATATTATATATAGAGAGAGAGAGAGAGAGAGAGAGAGAGGAGAGAGAGAGGGGGGGAGAAAGTACATCACCAGGCTGACATATGCAGTGATTCTAAGCTAGGCCTTTTTTAACAGCAGAATGTTAG
>CM042141.1:139811091-139813591 GCA_023376005.1 Doryteuthis pealeii
ATGCAGCACTCCACTTTGGTCTTTACTTAGGCTAGACGGTCGGTCGGAGAGGCCCCTCTGGTCAATCTACTGTTAACGTCAAGACCAATACATATGATTGTCTCGACCCTATTTCCCTCTCGACGAGAGAAAAATATGTTCTAGAAGGCGATGTCTGAGGGTTTTAGTGTCCTGGGCATCACGCTAAACTGCATCTAATGTAGTTTCACCTCTGAAGCTCTGGAAGATGTGAAGTACACCTTGTACAGCTTAATCATCATTACACCCAAGTTTACCCTGATCTGGAGTGGTAGTATATGTTAGGGTTCCATCAATGAGTTAAACAGATCAAAAATGAGTTTGAAATATGTGTTCTGAGAAATTTGAGTTTGAAAAAAATTGAATACCCAACAATAATGAATGGTATAAACCATTTAGCTAACTACTGACACTTAGCTAGTAAGCGGACTAGCAAACTAGAAATAATGATTTTTTTAGACTGGCTGAAAAAACGCCAGGGACCACAGTAGCCAGCCAGCCAGCCAGTTGAAAAAATCGTTGTAAAAAAAAGGGTCATTCCTTCGAAATATTTGGATGAAATAAAATGGAAACATTGTACATGACATCCAAATGTTTCTCATTTATTTTACAAACTACTCATGTTTTGCAGTAAATTCCCATATTATATATATATATATATATATATATATATATATATATATAGATAGATCGATAGATAGATAAAAGGTGGCTTACCGGTGAATATGGGCACGATCGTTGGAGGTGCACAAAATCCAGGGGTTAAGTCAGCGATATAACAAATACAAAGTAGGTTTCTATTGTATCCATTTCTTTAATATATATTATATATATATAATATATATATATATATATATTAAAGAAATGGATATATATATATATATATATATATATATATATTATATAGAGAGAGAGAGAGAGAGAGAGAGAGATAGTATATATTGTGGTGACAAGCACCTGTTGGGATTTTATTGTTTATAAAATATAATCCAGATCAAATTATCTAAAAAAAAAATTTAAAAAACGAAGTCATTGTATTAACCATTCATCATGGTTTATATTGTTTTTATTCTATTTTTTTAATATAATTTCATTGTGATTACATTTTATAAACATCGAAAAAGGCACTTGTCAGCACAGTGTATATATTGGTTTTCTTTTCTTCTTTACCTTAAATTGGCGAATTGTATTCCATTTTATATACTTATATCTATATGTAATTTTCAGTTCTAGACGGTGTGTGTGTGTGTGTGTGTGCTATAACACTAATAATTTTCTTTTCTAATTTTTTGAAAGGCATTAACTGCTACTAAAAGGGGAATATTTATTTATTTTCCTCCCGATTCCAACATCTATTGGATGTAGGCAGGTAATAAACATTAGTTACTGCGTCTGTGTATAAAATGAAGCCTTGCTCGGGATAGGATAAGTATTTCCGTATCAGAGAGAAGGATTAGGTCAAAAACTAAAATTCCATATATTGATTTCCCGTAAAAACGTCTAAGCCCGTTGGGAAGAAGACCTAAATATACTCTGACGTCCACTTCGGTTTGCAGACCTGAAGTATATATATATATATTATATATATATATATATATATATATATTATATATGTGTGTGTGTGTGTGTGTGTGTGTGTGTGTGTGGTGATAGAATTATAGATGGACTTTTACTATCTTATCTGAGTTGTACTTTTTATGCTCATACAGCTCTATCATTTAAACGAGTTCGAACTTCAGTCGGACTATTACGTTCACTTTCGAACTAATACCCTTGGGAACGGTATGGACTTCCTCGTCCCTCAGCAAAGGATTTTGTTGGAGTAGTTTAGGTGTAAGGTGTGCAAAAGACCGCAACATATATTTATAAACTGTTCCAAAACGCTAATCTGTTTCAAGAGAACTTAATGAAAAAATGAAAAGAAGGAAAGAAAGAAAATAAAAAGGGAAAGAGAATTAAATCAAGATTATTATACTTTTTACATATTGAACTATTCAACAATAGCTCTTAAATAATCATATCAAACTTTGTAATAATTACATCATTAATCTGTGGTATATCCACAGGTCCTGCTAGTATACATTTAATGCGTGTGTCTAAAAACCTGAGGGCACGTCTGGATATGTATGCGTCTGTGCGTTGTTTTGTGTGATTTTATGACTGCAATTTTATCCATACGGGCTTATATATATATATATAAATTTTTTACTTGAAGGCAATTACAATGCTTGTATCGCATAAAATTCGATATTTTTCTTATAGAAAATGAACTTGACAAGTGTAATCTCGGCAAAGGATCGCTCGGGTTGCAGAAATATCGTACAGACTGTTTCAACTTTATTAAGTCTCATCAGCGATATATACTAACGAATTCCCTCCGACACATACTGCACAGTCTATATATTATATAATATATATAATATATATATATATAATATATATATATATATATATATCGAATGTGCAGTATGTGACAAAAGTT
>CM042141.1:139818591-139823724 GCA_023376005.1 Doryteuthis pealeii
AATACTTCGAGTCCTTCACATGTGAACAACCTCGGAAACTCTATCAGCAATCGCTCGTTCTGGTTCGGCATCTAACTAGTGCTATGTTAACCAAAAGTTACTCTTTTTACTAAGAAGCTTTGCGTTTCCGGTCGCCGCCTTATGACATCTCGCTCGTTGCTTGTTGTTCAACCGATACTTTCCCATAGGGCATTGTCACCAATGTTTACACGTAATACAAATATCAAATACGTCTGCAGCATAAATCCAGACTCCATATAGCGCATCAGCGTACGCAATGGAAAAAACGCCACAATGAATTATAAATAAATACTTATACATGAATCACCTTATGCAAAATAATTTATATAAATTAGTCAATTTATATATATATAGTTTTTTCTAAATTGGAGAATTGAAAATACCAAGTGCTCAATTGCTGGTAAGAGCTGATTTATTTTTATAGGTTACAATACATTTAAGTTGCGATTGTTACCATTGTTCCAAAGCAACGTCAAGACAACAGGCAATATTCTATTGTACCCAATAATATAACTATATATGTGGTGTGTGTCGTATTTCGTGTGGTATGTGTGTGTGTGTACATGTGTAAGATGGATTAAAGATATAGATTTAGATATATCAAATACCTTCGAGATTGTTATGTTTGGGTATCTTTGTGTGGTATTCACGTCTCCAATGCAATTTTCTACTGAATCTGTGCCTAATGATTTGACAGGACAAACAAATTCTGGCAGTTCATTAAAGAATCTACTCTATTAATTTGTAAAAGTCTGTGGAAAAGCGATAAATCATCTTGTAAAACGCTAAGCGATCGACGGCGATTTTCTCTCCATATACAAATATGCAGTATATAACTAGCAAATACAGCCCTACGGACAAGTATTTCGATTTTAATGTAATGAAAATATATTCAAATTGAGGCAACGAAATTACTTTAGTTATTGCATTATTGGAATAAATCTTACACTTATTTAAATTATAGCTTATTTGGCTTCTGCACAAAATCATTCACTAATAGGATTGATTTATACGATTGAATAATAAAGCAAAATAATTGAGATCAAAAATAATATTATTAAAACCCCGTTTTTATAAAAATCAAGTATAGTGCAAATTAAACACACCGTTTATATATTAAACCCTTTAATATTCTTAGATTGATATATAAGACACATTGCAATTCTAAACGCCACTAATAACATGGCTGTTTTGAAGCATAATCTTAACTCAGATTTTCATAAGACATCTTAAGACAGTAAGATTTAAGAGATAATTAATTCCAGTATTACATGATTTTACTATAAATTAAATACTCATTAAATAAATTACGACAATCCTGAGAGCCAAAATGACGTATTCATGACTAGTTTTGATTGTAGACAACACCGAATCTCTCATATAATATATATATATTATATTAATAAATTGCTAAACAATCTTAATGCTCGTAAAAACGAGCGGTTCCAGTTGTAAAAATAAATTGTACACAAGTTATAACATGGAACAAAATATTAAGAAAGAAAAGACCAAAACACCCGCACTGCTGGAAAATAAAAGTTGGAATCGTGAGGAATGGCCAAAAGAAAAAAGGAATTCTTATATATATGAAAAGTTGCTCGAATTACACTAAGATAGAGCCCAAATGTTATAAGAACCTGCGGATGTCAGAAAACTACCATTACCTTAGTTTCAACTAACGCTCTCAGAATAATTCTAATCAGAAATTATCCTGATTACCGTTAGGTGAATCTAAAGCTACGCCTTTTTATCCCTTATGACTATGAATAAACAAATTATATATATATAAATATATAATATATAATATATATATATTACGAAGTGTCAAACATGTGTTTTGAAATGGCGAAGCCGACAATTTTTTGGAATTATGTTGCTTAATTAAATCATACCAATTTGTTAATTAAAATAATTATAAATTAACTAATTAGGCTTGCCCCATAACTGTTTAAATGTAAAAGCAAATAAATCGAAAAAAGACGATCTCTGTATGTACATCACCCATTAGGCAGCAGAGCTAAGAGAGGCCCAGGCTTTGCGCATTCAACCCTACCGTGTCAGACTATCACAGGACATTCGAACCACTACCTAGCTGGCTTCCCCAGAATCTCTCGTTTATTTAAAAGATATGTATATCCGCCACTTGGGGTGACTTATGCCACACAGATTGAAGTGTCAAACATGTGTTTGAAATGCGAAAATGTGTGGTGTGTGTGGTGAGGGTACATTATGTATACATCGTATTAATGACGTGTATCGTGTGAAAAATATATAAATATTTCCCCAGTTTTTCAATTCTTTAACAAGGAATCTACATATATATCTTTCCGTATTTTCTTTCATTTTTTCCTTTGATTTTCTGTAAATATAAAATCCTCACAAACAGCTAGAACAAGTTCTTTTTCTTTTTATTAATTAATACTAGTCTGTCTTCTGCTTGTGATAATTATTATTTGAAATTTTTTTGTCTAGCATATGGAATCCGTACTGAAAAGATGGCGAGTCTTCCGTTGAAAAGAATAAAATCATTCAAATCTACTTATGCAAATTCCAAAATTCTACTTCTAATCATATCCAGAAATATTTCTTCTACTTGATACGTCACAAATCAACCGGAGCGAATTATCGTAATTTCTGTATATAATATATATTAAAAATATATGTTTAACTCAGTAGACATAGTATAGATAGTATAATATATAGGAATTATACATATATATATCTAATATAAATATATATATAAATACTAATGATAATATATATATAATATGAAATATATATATATATATAATTATATATATAATATATGAATTAATAATATGAATATATATATTATAAAACTCTTAAAATATATATCAAGAGAAAACATAGTGTTTCCAGAACCTTACAAAAATTAATTTTCTATCCGTAATATTTTACCCCAATAGATTGAAAACCTCTTTTGTAAGTACAACAATTTCCAAATTTTATATAAACTATTTTTTTCTTGTTTTTTTAATTCGTCTCTTCTGTAGTTCCACTTCCATTGCAGTGAATATTAATTTAAAGAAACATGTCCGTCCCTCTTACAATAACACAGATGACTATTTCTAAATCTAGGACAATTAGAACATTCGAACGGCATCTTTAAAGCATACGTCCTATTTAATTTTTAAACAAAGAAAAATTGAAGCCCATATTAGTGCAAATGTGTGCCCGAAGAAAAATGATTAAAAATCAAGAATATCTGCCGCTGAAATACGAACCACGAACGATAAGCGAATTTACAAGTCAGTGGGGGAAACTAGAAACGAAATAATAGAGACAAAAAGAGAATGTTAGGCTGAGGAAATGAAGAAGGAAAAAAAAAAAACTTCTTATATCAAACACAAACTTTTGACAACGAGAAGAAAACAAAAATTCCAGGTTAAGAAATAAAAACGAAATGATAAAACGACAGGAGTTTACAAAAACAACAATAAAAAAAAAATAGAAAATTCGTGTTGAACATCCGTGTATGCGTCGAATTTGTCTCTTACTTCTTAAAAAGATTATTTCTTGTGTCTATTAAAAGAACGTTTCAATACGCCAAATTTAGTTTAGAATACATTTATGTCGTATAAGACGAACGCTCCTATACCAATATATTTCAAGAATAATTATCTAGTTTTTTTTTATAAACAAAGCTAAAAAAACCTTTGAGAGCAAAATTAGAGATATGTTTAGATTCATCATTCGATTTATCTGTGGCTCTAGTTGTTCAGTCTGAAATAAAAATTGCCATTCTGACTTTCAAAGATATATTTCTGCCAGCGTGGCAGTCCAATAAATAAATACATTTTTGCTTCTCAATTCATTCGTGTAGAATTTCAAACGCTTTTTAGTGTAACTACTTGAGTGAGTTAGTTGATTTAGGTGTTGCAATATGGGATATCTTAATGCCTACAGGATTCGAAAAATATTAATAGATTCAAATTTGGCATCTTGATAATTACTTTAGCATTTAATGTTTTGTGCATCCAAATATCTATCTGAATATTTGATTGAAGAGATCATGAGCCTGTTCATAAAAAATTTATTCGGTTAGGGTTACGATAAAAATGTCGCATATATATATATATATATATATATATATATATAATTGTGCTGTGTGTGTGTGTGTGATGTGTGCGTGTGTGATGTGTGTGGTTGCACAGTATAATAGAAAAAGTATAGTAATCCACGTACAGTGTTATTAGAAGAGTGCTCAATCTGTATAGAGCTTGATAGTTGAAGAATGACCAAATAAAAGTATTAACTTTTATTCATTATATTTGTCATTCATCAACTATATATATATTTAAATAATATATGTATGTGTTTGTGGGGTTGGGTGTGTGGGAAAAGTTATTGAAAATGAAATAACGAACACAAACAAACAAATTTAATAATATTTCGCTTCTCTTGCTTAGAGCTTCCATCCAGAATTAATTATAGAATTTTAAAACCAATGCTATATAGCAATGAAAACTTAAAAGGATTGCGTAGAGGAGCAATAAAGAAGGAGTACAATGTTCACTGAATTACTAGTACAAATATCAGTTAGAGCAGTATAGTATAATATTATAGATGTGAGAATTACAGAAATTGCAATTGTGGCGTTGTCAGTGAGACCAGATTTGCTAGTCGTACATCCGTGACAATAAAGATGTATTTCAATATACAATTTTTAAAAAAATATTCCAATCCATTTCTTAATGTTGTGTTTTCCAATACTATATAAACATTGAATTAATGAAAATAGCAAAATGTCAGAATTCAAATCAACACTACTCGAATCAACTATTGATAACTTCACTCACATATATATATATATATATTATATATATATACTTAGCAAATATATGCACCCTCCAGTCAATATATTTAATTTTAATGTAATAGAAAATCGTATTAAACTTAAAAAGTCATAATAAAAGCACATAAAAAATAGTAACAGAGGATGAAATAGCTACAATTAGAAATAGAAACTACTCTTCCAATCACTCCCACTTTCATTCTGAATATTAATTTATTTAAACTATTTAGTTAAAATAGAAATAAAGAATAAAATGAACAGTTATTTTCTTGTAATGATTTCAATATCTTCTTCTG
>CM042141.1:139823824-139838824 GCA_023376005.1 Doryteuthis pealeii
AAAGTATTGAAGCAGGTTCATCATGCTATATATATATATATATATATAATATATATTATATTATACACACACAAAGTGCAAAAATGTATCGAGATTGAAGCTGTATTTTACCGAAAGATAGGAAGTTAACAATAAATGTAACGGGTAATTTCTTTTCAGAAACAAGGTTGTCAAAAATACAGATTTTAAAGCGTATTCAAACAAGATAGAAATGAAGAATGAATACAATGTTATTTTTCAGAATACAAGGTGTCAAAAATTACCAATAATATCGATACTTTTTGACACACCTGTATAAATATTATATATAATATACTATATATATATATTATATATATATATAATGTCATTACATATACATGTTGTGTGTGTTGATGACATGTATCGTATATGTACGTATACGTTTGTGTGGTTCATATTCATCTAACTAATTTATAAAACTATAAGGGTCTATGCAACAAGTATATAATTACAATCTACTAGCGCTTTGTCTGTTGGTCGCGTGCCGCTGTCTGTATTGTCGTCTGTTTGTAGCAATGCCTGTATGCAGTCCATATATAGTCAAGTCAGGTCGACAAGAACTTTGTAAAGATATATAGGATGGTTGAATCAAAATACATTACTTTCACAGTGCAATTATTTAGCCTGAATTTGTGATACAAATTTCCCCGTTGTAATATTTGATCGCCCCGGCAAGTCAGTGGCACCTCGAAATTGAACGATATTGAAAAAATGAAAGTATTCGTTGGGCATTATAACGGCATTTCTATCATTAAGCTGAACCACTGAAATATATAACAAACGTCATGCGATCAATTGCCTCTTTAACTTTCTTTACGAGCTGACATTAGTGAATTATCCAAAGAGTGCCTCAATATAACTAAACACAGAACAAATAATAGTAGTACACTTCCTAATGCTTTTTCCACTACTACTTACAGTAAGTAATGAAGTCTCGGGGCGGCCCTCCTAAAGTCGGTATCCAGTCAGGCGAGGGAGTCTATCCCTTTTCTATAGCCGCTAGACCAAGGCAGGTGTTTTAGCATCTGAGGTGGAGCGCCACACGACCATCAAGCTCCTACTTTACCGCACAGATCCCTGTGCTACTCATGCGCTGAGTTGGCAAGGGACCGGTATCGAACTAGGAACCTGTGGTTTCTAGCTGAACGCTCTACCGACTGAGCTAACCCGGCCCTACTACTAATACTACTGCACTAATATAGAAAATATATAATATATATATATGATATATATATATATAATTATATATATATATATATAATATATATATATATATATATATAATAATATATATATATATATATATTATACTTATATATATATAATATATATATACGTCGCAAGGTGTGTCAAAAAAAGTATCGAGATTTTTTTTGTACTTTTTGACTCCGCTTATATCTTCATTTCTACTTGTAAATACAGCTTAAAACTTGGTATTTTTAACACACCTTTTATCTGAAAAAAAGTTACCTTCATTGTTCCTTTCTATATTGGTGCAGTTTCAATCTCGATACTTTGACACACCTTGTATATATATATATATATATATATATATATATATAATATATATATATATATTTAAACACTAAATGACTGAAATAGATTGATATCTGTCTGTCAATTTTAGTGTCTCATAGGCACGTCAGTGAGGGCCCCCAGCAAGGACCTATATGGAGTGACTCTGCGCTGATAATGGATGCTGTACAGAGGACCTCCTAAGAAGAATGAATTATAGGGACGCTTGGCGAGAGATTGTCATGGATATCCGTGCTACTAGCGTGACATAATGAATATATATATATATATATATATATACATATATATGAGAGAGAGAGAGAGAGAGAGAGAGAGAGATAAACAGACGGCAATTCTGCACTTATAACAGATGTTGTGCTGTGGACCTTCCAGGAACATTGATGGGGACGGATGACGGGGAGAGTCTTTTGTTTTGTACCACCAGTCCCTATTGGTCATTGCTATCACTACTATTCACGACATTAAGTATCCGTTACAGAGCTATCATTTACATATTAAATATATATATAATATATATATATATTATATATATATGAGAGAGATAGAGAGAGAGAAGAGAGAGAGGAGAGAGAGAGAGAGAGGACCCTCTAAGATAGATGACTGATGGATATGTATGAAACGTACGGGGATTGATATACAGGAGATAGAGTTAAGAGGATATTAATAAAACAATATATATTAATTATATATATATATTACTAAAAATTCTTTTGCTCTGTCCTGTTACTCACTGGTATTAGGCACATTGAGCTCTCCTTATGGTCTACCTGCATCAGCTTGGTTAAACCACACATGGAAAGACCCTAACTACGGAAAAAAAACTATATTATATATATATATATATATATATATATATATATCCACATGCGATGGAGCTATATATGAACGGGAAATATAAACTACACCCGGCCCGCAGATACATTTTAAGTGCATTTATATACTTACATACAAGCGCATAACTGTACGTATACATTTATACGTGCGCACATATACACTTACTTGGCATATATATATAGGCATATATAATATATAACTATATATATTATATATATATATATAATATATATATAGTATTTCTCTCCCAAATGACAGACAGACGAGTCTCTGTTTGAAGTAATTACTCAGACGTAGGTACATTATTCTATTAGAAAGCGTACGTGTTTTGGCTGTATAAGAGGACATTCAAAAATCTCATTTCACATCAAAAAAGCAACAAAACCCCCACACACGTAAATAAATATTGAATACGATCCTTTTATACACTTCAATTGTAGTATCCGATGTCGTCTTCTCAAAAAAGGTCCTACGTGTAGAAAACTCTACGATTACCTACGGAATATTCACATCGCGGCCAGGTATACAAATCCCACGAGCATACGTTAATGTAAATTTAATTTAGAATTTTCAAATTTGACTTCTACATGAATTATTCAGACAATGTATTAATAATACATTATAATTTTTTTTGTTTTACAGTTTGATATCTGAATATCATTTTACAATATGTGGTATATTCTCTGTGTATCTATCATTGGACAACCAGCTAAACATAGATATATACATACATAACTAGATACATAGATAAATGTATAGATAAGAACGTACTTTAAAAGGTAAATAAATATGAACATAGATAAGAACATACTTAAAAGGTAAACACACATATACATTTATAGGTAGATAGATATTAAAACATATTTTAAAAGTTATATATATATATATATATATATATAATATATAATATATACCAGGGCCGGTTTAGAGTCGGTAGAGCATTCGGCTAGAAACCACAAGGTTCCTAGTTCGATACTGGTCCTCGCCAACTCAGCGTATGAGTAGCACAGGGATCTGTGCGGTAAAGTAAGGAGCTGATGATAGGTGTGGCACTCCACCTCAGATGCTAACACAATCTCCTTGGTCTAGCGCTATTGAAAAGAGGATAGACTCCCTCGCTGACTGGCTGATACCGACCTTAGGCCGCCCCGATGACTTTACTTTTTACTTATATATATATATATATATATATATATGAAAGGACTTCAAAAGGAAAATAGACATTAACATAGATATCAACTAAAAAAGAAAAAAAACGCAAATACGGGAGGTGATCCAAACATAATAGCTCCTATTCACTTGGCGAAAAGTACAATAAATCCAAGCTTGATAAAAAAAAATTACAGTGGATATAGGAAGTTTTCGGCTGCAAGCAATATTTCCCCCGCATAGCTCGCACTACAATAAGGCTATGCATTTTTCCGCTGGCGACAAACAGAGCCTGCATGCTGCGATCGTACGGAACTTGTTCCAGCGACCCAGTTTTAATAGCATCGATGACGGTGTCGTTTTCAGCTAAACGTGTCTGCGTAGTCCATCTTGCATCGGCCCAATTCTTGTAGAGGATTTCATCTTCCTTTGGTAGGTTTACGGATAGATTGAAAGGGAATTATCTCATTAATCGTTGAAATTCTCTTTAATTTCTAATGGAGTCTAATGGATAGATATCTCTATGTCTCTAAGTCAGAATTATCCTGATGATCCGTTAGGAGAAACCTAGGTAGATATTCTCTGAATCATTAGGCTTGCTTTATTATCATTTATTAGCTCTACTTTTTGTATTGAGCTCTTTAGTTTATTTAATTTAGGCAACTCTTATAGTATTTTTTTCTATTGGCAATTTTTATAGAACCATTTGAGTTTTTTTCAGAAAGTGCGGAGGATTTGGACTTTTCTTCTTTTCATAAGTTTGTATTGTGTAACTATAAAGCCGGGAGTCTTTTTATTCTGTCGAAGTTTAGCTCAGTCGGTAGAGAGTTCGGCTAGAAACCACAAAGTTCCTAGTTCCATACCGGTCCTCGCCAACTCAGCGTATGAGTAGCACAATGATCTGTGCGGTAAAGTAAGGAGCTGATGGTAGGTGTGGCGTCCCACCGCAGACGCTAAAACAATCTCCTTGATCTAGCACTATTGAAAAGGGGATAGTCTCCCACGCTGACTGGCTGATACCGACATTAGGCCGCCCCGACGACTTTTACTTACATATATATATATATATATATATATATATATATATATATATATATATAATGTCGCAGTTACCATTAAATCCACCAAGGCAAATAAGTATTTCATCAATTTCACCAAAATCGATTAAAAAGTGCTCAATATCAAGAGCTAAATAGACGAATAAAATCGAATGGTTTAAAAATTACCTATTTAAGTTTCTCGCAATAAGCGCGAATCTTCAGGCTATGTACCCGAAGATTCACGCTACTGCGAGAAACTTAAGTAGGTAGTTTTTAAACCATTCGATTTTAATCGTCTCTCTCTCTCTCTCTCTCTCTCTCTCTCTCCTCTCCCTCTCTCCTCTCTCTCTCTCTCTCTATATATATATTATATATATATATATATATAATATATATATGTGTGAAAATAAAATGGAAATTAATCCGACAGTATGAATAAGATATAATGAAAAAACAAAAAGATGTTTACAACTGAAATAGGCTCATCAGGAGAGAAACGGTTTGCAAACCGTTTCTCTCTGATGAGCCTATTTCAGTTGTAAACATCTTTTGTTTTTCCAATATATCTTATTCACACACACACACACACACAACACACACACACACACCAATATATATATTATATATAATATATATATATATATATATATATATATATATATTACTTTTTATTGGATAGAAGCGATTAGATGAGAACAGACTAAGATAATCATTTCCTGTATACATTTGAGTGTTGTACGAGGCCGAGTACAGATTTCCACTATTAAATCTATCATACAGTCTTGTTTATCATCCTTTTATAAATAGAGAAGCAGATGAATACCCCTCCCCCACCCTACAATACCACCGCCGCTAAAAGTACACATCCTCATCGTTTATTTACTCGGCACAAATTAGCCTGACACAAAGCCAGATTAAAGAGTATCGAACCTCTACCCACAACAGAATTTTGTCTGGACACATCGGCTTCGCTTTCACAGTGCTTCTCAGGAAGACGCCCAACATAACTGGAAAAAAACAAAAAAAACAAACAAAACATTGATCAGTTCTTTACTCTATTACGCTAGTCTGGCACAACGCCATCGTTTTAAGGCGCTGAATGATTGTGTCTTCGATACAAAATGAATATTTTAAAATAATAGCGATAGGTTGAGATTGATAGGTATATAGATAAATAGGAAGAGGCTATGTGGAGATACTGGGATATATATATATGTATATTGTTTTGACTTGTTTTGAGTTGTTCATTTCTTGACCACTTTCCTCCTATCTACAGCATATATATATATATATATATATATATATTATATATATATATTATATACACTATTAATATTATTGTTAGATGGAAAATAAATGGTACAATAAAAAAAGGATCATTTAAATTTGATTGAAACCACGATAGAACCTTTATTTTCCATCTAACAATAACATTAATAGTATTAGTACTGCTCTATATTTTTAATATATTGAGCACTTTTGGATTATTTACTGACGCCACTGTGACGGAAAAGTTAAAGCGGCAATCGGATACTATATATATATATATATAATCATGTCGCACAAGCAGCACATATATCCATCACAATCGCTCGCCAACCATCCGTATCATTCAATGCTCCTGAGAGGCCCTCTGTGCAGCATCCAGTATCCGCGCAGAGTTGGTCTATGTACGTCTTTCTGGACGGCCTACTCTGGTGTGGCCTATGTGATGGCTTCTACAGTAGAACATCACTAATGAGTTCAACTTGCTTCTCAGCAGTAACTCCAGTTGTGTTTGTTCGCCTCAGACGGATGGTTGTGTGATATGGGCAGGTGCCGTACAGGCTGTTTTCTCCTTGGGGTGTTGCTTCCACGTCTTGTTTAGATTGCGGCAGCATTCTTGTTGCAGCTACCATCTAGCTTATTCTCTTGGCGCTTCATTAGGGTCCAAGTAGTGCAGCCGTACAGTAGCACTGATACAACTCCGGCGGAAGAATTTTTCGCTTTGACCTGTCAGTGATATATAATATATATAGTATATATAAATATATAATGAGGAAATTAATCCGACAGTATGTGGAAGAAATGTAGAACAAACTCGTATGTTATCATGGATGGAAATGTATTAGTCGTAGTTTTGATGTTCGGACATTTCGGTTTATAAAGAAACCTCTTCAGGACAATGGAACTAGTCACATTTTACAAACTCAAACAAAACATCCATCAATCTTTTCAACTGTATAAATCGTGTCTTTTCTCATTAACTAATTGACCTGAAGAAGGTACTTTATTATAAACCGAAATGGTCGAACATCGAACTTCGAACTATAAGTATCCATTCATTATAACACCCGTGTTTGTTCTAGATTTTCTATACACACACACACACACACACACACACACACACACACACACACATATATATATATATATATATATATATATATATAAGTCGGGGTGACCTAAGTCGGTATCATCCAGATAGCGAGGGAGTCTATCCCCTTTTTACTTGCGCTAGACCGAGGAGATAATTTTGGCGTATGAGGCGAAGCGCCATACCTACCATCAGCTGCTCACTTTACCGCACAAATCCATGTGCTACTCATACACTGAGTTGGCGAGACTCGGAATCGAACCCGGAAACACGAGGATCCCAACCGGACACTCTACCGACTGAGTTAGAGAGAGAGGGTGGGTAGATAGATATGACGGCTCAATGTTTATAGTATGTTTAGATTTGAAAACTGAATCAACGAGTCTACGTGTCATGATAGATATGACAGAAATATGTAGGTAATGTACTTATATATATATATATATATATATATATAAAGTAAGTAAAGTCATCGGTATCAGCCAATCAGCGAGGGAGTCTATCCCTTTTCAATAGCGCTAGACAAGGAGATTGTTTTTTAGCATCCTTACTTTACCGCACAGATCCCTGTGCTACTCAAACGCTGAGTTGACGAGGACCGGTATCGAACTAGGAACCTTGTGGTTCTAGCCGAAACGTTCTAACGACTGTTGTTTAAGGCAGTTACAATGCGCATATCGCATAAAATTCGATGATTATAGAAAGATTAATAATGACAAGTGAATTTGCAAAGAATTACTCGGTGTGTAGACATCGTACAGACTATTCATTATGTATTATATTTAAGTTGGATGAGTGGCCTATTGTCGGTAATAGGTGGACAGGTTAGGGTCTATTCCTTTTCGCTAGCGCCAGACGAGGAGATTATATTACTTGGGTGGGGCGTCGCACTTACCGTCAGCTTCCACTTAACGCACAGATCAGATTCTGTTAATGAGTTGGCGTGGACCGGTCCGAACTCGGGAACCATCGAATTCCAATGCGGGTGTACTACCGACAGAGCTAAACCGGACCCCTTAATATAATAAGTCAAATTATATAGCGGGTGTAGTCTGTGAGTTTGAATGAGGACAAGGTGGTAGTTCATCTTTAGATGATTTTACATTAGGTGGTTAATTTATTAATTTGTCGGCAGTTGCTTGTATTGGACTTGTGTTTTAGTGGTTTTGTGAGGTTGTGGTAAGGTGGGCATTGGGGACCGTTAATTGGGGTGCTGTGGCATTAACGCGCCGCCAGGGCTGTAATAATCGATTTCCGCAAAAAATTTACTAGTTGTACTATGTGATAGTGAAAAGTTAATGTAGACTGAAGACAGCTTATTATTTTCATGCAGAACGACGGATAGTTTAACAATCCCCTACTAACTATATTGGCCTTATATATCTAGGGGCCGTTTAGCCTTTGTCGTAGTCGCATTGGAAATGAAATGTCCGAGTTCGGTAACGGTCCAGCACTCAGTACAATCTGATTGGTTGCGGTAAAGTGGGAGTCTGACGGTAGTGCGGTACAGCGCCACCTACAAGTGAAAATATAAATCTCCTCAGTCCTGGCGCTAGCGAAAAGAGAATAGACTTCCCTTCCCACTATTACCGTACATAGCATCATCCAACTTAATATTATAAATTGAATAGTCTGTCGATGGTTCTACACAGATAAATTCTTGCAAAATTCATTTGTCATTATTATTCTTCTAATAATCATCGAATTTTATGCGATATTGCGCATGTAAACTGCCTTCCCAACAACAGTCGTTTGAGATAGTTGGCTAAGACCACCAAGTTTAGTTGATACGGTCCCGTCAACTCAGCGTATGAGTAAGCAGGATCTGTGGGTAAAGTAAGAGATGTAAAAAAACCATCTACTTGGGATACTAGCGCGTATTGAAAAGGGGATGACTCCCTCGTGATTGGCTGATCCGATGGACTTTACTTACTTTATATATATATAATATTATATATATATAAGTACATGTACTACATATTTGTCTTATCATCATAACGTAGATCGTTGATCAGTTTCAATCTAACATACTATAAACAATGAGCAGTAATTTATGTTATATTTATATTGTTTCTATCCGTCGGCATGAAATAAGCTGTCTTTCGTCTACATTACTTTCACATCAACATAGTACAACTAGTAAAGTTTTATTGGGCGAAATTCGTCATTATTTACAGCCTGTCGGCTGGGGATTAGAATGCTCCGACTGCACCTCTGCATAGGGGTAAGACTCCCCCAATGGGGCCACCTGTTGGCCGTGGGTGGCGACCCGTGATGCTTAAGGATAGAGCCCAGGTGGATGAGCAAGTCATGACTTGCAAACTCCGCTTGGCCCTATCTTGGGCTAGATGGGCGGTCGGAGAAGCCCCCTCCCGATCAATCTGCTGGTCACGTCAAGCCCTAGCACCTATATGATTTCCCACCCTATTGCCCTTTATGGCAAGCCCCAACCCTTTTTATCATATGGGTGCTAGAAGGCGGTGGCTGCGGGTCTACATGTCTGGGAATGACGTATAACTCTATCTGATGGTGAGGTTCCAGTTTTGGAGGTTTGGGAATGGGAGCACCCTTCATCACCATTGCTCCTGGTCCACTCTGACCCGGAGTGGTAGTAACTGTAGGGTCCATCTATGGGTTAAATAGAAAATGTATTCATAAAAAATTGTATTATCCATTAATGAATTGATTTATTTTCAAAAATTTATCGCATTAAATGACCACTGAGGTTGATATGCCGTAAAACAAAACAAACCAAACCAAACCAATCTAATATTTAGTTGAAATGGATATTCTTCTGGTTAAAAATAATAGAATCCTTATTGTTTTCAAAGTTCTTTCTTTAATATTTCATGTTTTAACATTGTTTTGATATTATATCTAGAAAGGCCGTACTCAGTTTGCAAAGATTTATTATTAATAAACCAAGTACTTGGGTCCTTTCCTAACATTATCACGAATGTATATCATTTGTCTAAACTATCATTATCAAGACTGTTATTTTACTAACTGTGTTTTTGTCGCTATGGTGACCATAAAGGGCGGTGACAGGTTATTTTAAATGTTTCTAACGAGCTATGCAAAGGGGATTTATAATAATTATGTGTGCGCTGGTTTTTCTCAGTTGGTAGAGCACCTGCCAAGGATTCGCAATGTTCCTGGTTCAATACCGGTACCCGCTTACACAGTGTATGAGTAGCACAGATTGGGTAAACTGATCTGTGCGGTAAAGTGGGGAGCTCCCTGGTCTAGCGATAGTAAAAAGGGGATAGAGATATTGTTGGTATCAGACAGACAGTGGAAGGACACTGTGTCTGATACCGACAATAGGCCAATCCGCCAACTTTACTGATATACACGATATATATATATATATTGTGTGTGTGTGTGTGATGTGTGAGTAATATTGTAAAATTGAAGAAAAAAAAGTTTTATAAACGAATAATGTTTATTACGCCTGTGCTGCAGTCTTTCGGTCTGTTTAGATAGACCTTCATCAGGGCTTTCGTTGGTTTAAGGTTTTTGGTGTGTTGGGCTCGCAGACTTTTTGTTTTCAGTAATAATGTTTTTTTTTTTCCTTAAACCAACAAAGCCCTGATTAAGGTCTATCTAAACAGACCGAAACACTGCAGCACAGGTGTAATAAACATTATTCGTTTATAAAACTTTTTTTTTTTCAATTTTTACAATATTACATAATGTCGGGTTCACTTTCATTTTTTTCTACACACACACACACACACACACACACACACTTATATATAATATATATAATATATATATATATATATATATTATATATGTGTGTGTGTGTGTATAATCAAAATAAATGGATTGGTCACTTGTACATTTTGTCTTCATTTGATATTCTTCCTGTTTGAACCTAGGAAATTAGTAGGCGCTTGTTGTGTTTGTACATATAATGAAATCTACGTCAGTAATTGGAAAAATGTGTCTGTCTGATGTAGACGGCCGAACGGACTAGTAAATTTATTCTGTATAATCATAGTACCCAGCGGGTATTTTTAACGTAAACCTTTTCCTCAAGGACAATAGAGACTGACATCGAGAAGGATAATTTAGGAATAAAAGGTAACTAGCAGAACCTGTGGATATACCACTACCTGCTAAAAATGATAGGCTTTGCCTAGCAATCCAGGTCTTTTGAGTGTAATATCAAAAAGTAGCAGGACCTTTGGATGTACCACAATTTAATTATTACAACGGTTGATATGTTTACTTAAGAGATATTCATTATCATCATGTCGCGCAAGCAGCACGGATATCCATGACAATCTCTCGCCAACCTTCCCTATTACTCATTGCCACTGGGAGGTCCTCTGCACAGCATACAGAATCCTCACATAGTTGGTCAATGTAGGTCCTTAGTGGGCGTCTTACGTTAGCATGTCCATGTGTTGGCTTCCACAGGAGAACGTCGCTTATGGGCTCGTCCTCGCTTCTCCAGCAGTGTCCTGCATGCCTAGTCCGTCTTACTGGGATGGTTTGTGAGATGGGGGGCAGGTGACCATATAGTTGCTTCCTAGTGGGGTGCTGCATCCACGACTTGTTCAGGACTGCTATTACTACATAGTTAAATATGTAAAGAGATAATTATCTTGATTAAACTCTCTCTCACTTTTTTCTTTCTTTCCTTCTTTTTCGATTGAAGCAGATTAGCGTTATCGCTTCAGAGTGGTCATCCCCTCTTCCTGTCTTTCCCTACACCCTTTCCTTCTTTCTTATCATATTTTTCTATGTAGCATGACCCTTTTCTTCTCTTTCGTCTAAATCATCCAGGATGAAATGCAAAAATGTAAATCCTGATTATCTGGTGTTTATTCGCAGAATTCCTATTTCTTATTAGTGTCGTCACCTCATATAAATAATGGACCATTCTGTTTTCATTATAAAGAAAGGGGTGGAAAACGACATGCAACACAGAAAAATATAATAAGAAATAAAGTGAGTATGGGAAAGATAGAGAGAGGGCTGAGCGCACGGAAGTGATAACGCTAATCTGTTTCAATGGAACATAAGGAAAAGAAGGAAAGAAAGAGAAAGATTGAGAGAGTTAAATGAAGATTAGTATACTTTATACATATTGAACTATTTAGCAATAACTTTTAAGTAAACATATCAAATGTTGTAATAAAATAAATTATCATACTGTGGTATATTCACTGATCATATTAGTATTATTGCGTTAGCTCAGTCGTAGAGCGTTCGGCTAGAAACCACAAGGTTCCTAGTTCGATACCGTTCGCGCCAACTCAGCGTATGAGTAGCACAGGGTTATGATCGGTAAAGTAAGGAGCTGAAGGTGTGGCGCTCCACCTCAGACCCCCCCAAAAAACAATCTCCTTGGTCTAGCGCTATTGAAAGGGGATAGACTCCCTCGCTGACTGGCTGATACCGACTTTAGGCCGCCCCGACGACTTAACTTTTTTACTTATTAGTAAATATGGGTTAACATGCACAAATTTCCGTAGTAACATTATCACAAGAAGCATATCTAGCGACAGGTACTGCAATCCAATGTTAACAATAAGATATTGAAAAGTGTAATACTTAATGTAACTGGATATTACATAACCCGGGCAAGGCCGTCAACATACGGCTACTTAGAATATATTTTTCAAGTAAATTCCACAGAATTAAGTACATTTTTACGGAATTTCTTATATATTTTCACAATACAATGTTAACATCATAGATTAAACAAAACATATTATTGTTAAATCTCTTTTCAAATATATGAGCTTAAATTTCATATAATCATCTCTTATCCCATCGTTACGTAGGATGATTTTAGATAGATACAATGATAGTTCAGTACTTTATATGTACCGTGTTTCCCCGAAAATAAGACAGGGCTTATATCAATTTTTACTCCGAAATAAGAAATTACGACTTATTTTGGGGTGATGTCCAGTGTTTACGTCGCATTATGTGACTGTGAAGAATGCTTATTTATTTTGAATGTCTGCCGCTCTCAAGAGCTTATTTTAAGGGAATGGGTATTTGTCTCATACCCCACTTGTATGGACTGGGCACAAGGCCTCGTTTTAACGTGGGCCCACCCACAAGTCGAAGCTCATGGGTGGGAAAGAACAAAAATTGCGTCGATCTCTTCGGCATTCCCCTTCAAGGGTGCACCTCAACGCTATTATTTGTACTTTAACCTGATCCAGTGGCCGAAGCTCACTGGACCCCCGCCTGGGCCGGGTATGCAATGTCAGGAGACCCTATACAAGGGCTTATTTTGAGGGAAGGGCTTATATCAATAACATTCTGAAAAATCACGTTCGGTCTTATTATCTTATTTTGCAGGTAGGTTTTATTTTCGGGGAAACATGGTTCTATCGATGGGGCTTAGAATATACTGACTGTATCCCCCTCGAAAAAAATAAAATAATGGAACCTCCTGAGTATAAAACTTAACTGTATCTGCTGATGAGGGAACAGATCTGGAGGGACGAGGTGAATTGATTAAACCTTCATTGCGATTACTGCCAGGGCCCCTCTGTCTCAGAATCGTAGTAATTGTTAGGGTCACGTCTGTGTCAATATGTCCATGTGAATATATTTTCAAGCCTTCGTGTTCGATACCGGTCCCCACCATCTCAGCGCATGAGTAGTACAGACTGTGTAATCGGATCTATACGGTAAAGTATATGGGAGCTAACGGTAGGTGGGGTGCTCCACTTTAGAAAAAACAACATCCCTTGTCTAGCGCAAGCGAAAAGGGAATATACTCCCTCGCTGTCCAGCTGATACCGACAATTGGGCCCCTCACTGACTTTTCTTACTATTTAAATCATATAGCTGCCTGCAATCTTTACTATTACGTTAGAATGACTGAGTACAAGTTACTAAACAGGAATAATTACCTTCCATCATATAATTGTATGCGAATTATTTGTATTAACTTACAGCATTGTATAAAACAAACCACTCGCCAATTTCTGTTGGAAACAACTCTTTTAAATACCACTATCAGTCACTATAGCCTGTGTTATTTTCGTTAGAACGACTTATGATATATGTCCTGACGGGCTCAGGCTGGTTGGTTGTTTGATGTGTTTTACAGCATATCAAACATTTTCGGTTTCTCTGAATGTTTGAGATGAGGCTTGATGATTAGTATTATCTGCGTTATTCGGACTATTGTCCTCATCTTCATTGTTATCTGTACAACGTTTCGGCCGATATGCCCTCCGGCCTTCTTCAGGTATTTCTTGTCGGACTCGGGAACTTTTTTTTCGAACTCGGGAACTTTCTTGTCGTAATCGGGAGCCATAGGAGTTGTGTTAATTATTTTTTCTCCTGTCCCTGCTATGGTTAGCAGAATGAGAACAGGATGCCCCCGTGGACTGAATAAAGGGTTAGGTTCAAAGTTCCGTGGTGGCTCCCGATTACGACAAGACAGTTCCCGAGTTCGAATAGAAGGTTCCCGAGTCCGAGATGGTTCCAGAGTCCGAAAGAAATACCTGAAGAAGGCCGGAGGGCATATCGGCCGAAATGTTGTACATATGACAATGAAGATGAGGACAATAGTCCGAATAACGCAGATAATACAAACCATTTTCGGGTTATTTAATGCCAAATCAAGTCATTAGGATAAACAAAGGATTCGGTGAGAGAAGGTTGGATGGCTGGTTGTTTTGTTCTACGACATATCAACCCTTTTCGGGTCATTTAATACCGAATCAAGTCATTAGGATAAACAAAAGACTAATGTTGCTTACAGTACCTGCGCTGGCTTAAGTGGTCACCCAATTAAATATTGAACGGGCTCATCGCTCCTTAACTTTGGTCAACTAGCGGGAACCAACTGACTTTGGCGTGTACTTCCTCTAGTTTGCTGCCTGTCAACACGTGCGCGAGCAAGGCCATTTCAGGTTCATTTTTTCTTATCTTTTTTTTCTTATCTTTTTATATTTCTTTAGTTTTGGGATTTTTATGGTTTCTTTTTGTTTTGTTCGATTTGTTTGGTTTTTAGCTATTGTTCTTTGCACACACACACACGTGAATATATATATATATATATATATATATATATAT
>CM042141.1:139843824-139878824 GCA_023376005.1 Doryteuthis pealeii
TTCTATGGGGCTAGACTTGTTGAATATGATGCGTTACTCTGCTTTATAAAATTGGCCTTGTGTCTCATTTTGATCAGGGTGGAGGAGTTGGGTTAGCTACATTTGATAGCCATAGCTATGAGTGATCATCTCTTTTTTTATTTTTTTATTTTATTTTTTTTTATTCAGTAGCCTTCATCATGTAGAACCAAAATTAACGGAATATCCATAATATTTACGTTAGTGTTCGAAGATTGGTTTGGTTTGGTTTCTTTGTTTAATAGCTGGTCAACCTTCGTGGGTTATTTAATGCCAAAGCCATCCATATAGAAGAAGAATAGTGGTGGTTTTTAACCAATGTCTGGGGTCGAAGATTATGTTGTCTGAAAACTTTACGCAAAAAAGCAACGAAAATATTTAAAAATTAGTTAAACAGTTTAGGGTTATTTCATACTTAGAAGTTAGGGAATCTCGTTCATATCTGCATTTATTGTTTAGTTGTTTCTTAAAAAGGCCTTTTTTGCCACATGGTTCTATTGAATAGGAATGTTTTAAACTGATCTACTTAAAGAATTGATACATCAAATTGATTGAGCTATTTAGCACTGGGTGGACTAATGACATGCAGCACACCATTTTGGACGGGCGTTCGGAGAGGCCCACACCGATCAATCCACTGGTAACATCAAGCTCTAGCACCTATAAAATTGTTCCAACTCTATTGACCTTATAGAAAACCCTAACCTATTCTATCATATATACGCTAGTGGTCGGTGTCTGAGGGTCTTATTGTTCTGGGTATGGCGTTAAACTCTATCTGATGGTGAAGTTCCTATTCTGGAGATCTGCGGAATGTGTAGTACCCCTTCATCACAATTTCTCCCAGGTTCACTCCGAACCAGAGTGGTAGTACATGTTAGGGTCCTATCTATGAGTTAAATAGAAAAATGTGTTTAAAAAAATTGAGTTAAATAACAATTGAGTACCTATGAATAATGAGTGAAACAACATGTCTTCGGCGTATAATAACCCAACACGGGTTGAAATGACGTAAATCCAACCAACCAACGGGCGATTAATATTCAGTACATACATGTTGTGGACTAACCTAGCTAACCTCTCGTAGAGATTAATGAGTTGGTCTCGACTATTTATACACTGCTGTTTTAGAACATCGGTGTGATTACTGAAACTACTTCAGAGCGCTTCGGCCTCTGGAGTGGTGAGGTAATGAAAATAACAGCGTCGATCCCAGGGGGCTATCCCCCCAGGCAATACCTGCCTCCTTGACTTAAAGGGGCAGGGCTGGGTTTATTGCCCAGCGCCTGAGGCGCCCCCTTGTGGGGGAATGCCGAGGGGATCGACGCAATTTTTGTTCTTTCCCACCCATGAGCTTCGGCTTGTGGGTGGGCCCACGTTAAAACGAGGCCTTGTGCCCAGCCCATACAAGTGGGGTATGAGGCAAATACCCTGATTACTGAGACTGAAGATTACGGAACCATTACGCGAACCGTCAACCTCGATGTTTTAGCACTCTTTTGCGAGTTACTCTATGTCTGGCGCAAACTGTAGTTCATTGTACTATTATACTGAATATTGTAGGATCCAGTATACAACAATACATCAACATAAGGATGTAGAATTTTTTGTCTTCTCATTATAAAATCCCATTGGTTTGAGATAAGTTTCAAATGTGTCGAGCTTGAAACTATTTACCGAGACAGAAATTAATAAGTAATGAAACGCTGACATATGATAACACCATTGGTGCTCGTTGGGTCATCGAAGTTAAAACGGCGATGAACCTGTTCATCGAGATGGAGTCTACTTGTGGGAACTTGGAACATAAAGCCGCCTGTCAGTCTAAACACAGATCTGTAATTAAGAGACAACAAGTCATGATCGGAATGGTAGATATTTCATTATTATACGTACCTCCTTGGAGGTGACCTACGTGAAGCTGGACTCGTTGGACCAGTGTTTCCAATTCCTTGACCGAGACTGTGCCATTTTCCAACAATGGACAAATACCTGGGGGGGGGGTAATGCAACTTGAACTTACTGCTAGGCACTCAAGCTCGGGTAACCCGTGAGGAGTATATGACGGGCTCTTTAACAGTTGTGGGTATATTCTTTGTAGTTCTAATTCATTTTGTCTGCCCACATATAAAGATATTAATAAAAAAATAAAAGTCGTCGGGGGCGCATATGGGTCATATTAGCCAGTCAGCGAGTGATTTTAATCCCCTTTCAAATAAGCGCTAGTTAGATCCAAGGAGATTGTTTTGGCGTCGAGGTGAATTCGCCACACCCTACCCAATCATCCCTTTACTTTACGCGCACGATCCTTGTGTGCTACTCATAACGCTGAGTTGGCAGGACCGGTAATCGAACTTGGAACCTTGTGGTTTTCTAGCCGAACGCTCGTACAAACGACTGAGTAACCCGCCCTATACAACGTGGTGAACTAGTTAGAATCCAGTGAGAAATAGACTCGGTTGACCCTCAGTGTAAATCACTCGGAGCGAACGGATCGGTTTGCCATTCACATAGAGCTAATACCCTGACTCTGCTTTAACCCTTCGGGCTAGGCAACCGAGTCTGTGATAAGTTAAAATCTCTGAATCCAAAGCCGTTAAAACCACTTTAAAGGGAAATTGACGTTGGAGTCCCACGTTTTCGTCTCGGACAGAGGAGTGGTCAAATATCTGTATTAGAATGGAGAATTGTGTGTTTTTCTGTCTGTAACCGAAACTATATTACTACTCAAGCAACAATTCCTTTGTGTATTTACGTTCGACTGTTCTCTCATGATTTTAATTTTCATTCTAACCTCAATTATAATGCTAAAATGTGTTTTAGAGTTATTATACTGTTTGACTCAATGATCTCAGTACTAAAATAGCACTATGTAATTTATTAGTACTACAACAAAATAGGCGGTTTGTAGTGTGAAGTGAGGAAGTTAAGTTTTGCATATCTGATTAGTTAATAGAATTTGAATTTAAATAAATTATGTGCTGTAGATTATTGATTTCTAATTAATGTTGGTTTTATCTTATATGCGAAGTAAGTGAGCAAGACGATTCTTTCAATAAATTAAAAGAAATGGCCATTAACGAAGAAAGAATAACTAAATAATTTTCTGTTTAACTTCTCTATTTCTCAACTAAAGCAGTTTCAATTAGGAAAATTTTAGAACAATGAATAGACGGGGGTAAGTGGAAAAGTGAGGATATAGTTCAATAAGTTGTTCTAAGTTTTCAATCTGTAACTGCCTCTGTCCGAATCTTTTATGTCGTAGCATTCTTGTTCAGTGTTTCATTACGCTACTTTCTAATTTAATATGAGATATTTTATTCTAGTTAAACTTAAATAACTTTGACACAGCCTGGATGGTGATAATAAAGTTTGCTAATATCTATGAGTAAAGTATTCTCATACTAACTGTTGGTAGAAAATTATTGGTGAGTTCCAGTATTAGACCGGTTGAACGACGAAATTTGCTGTAATGTTTTACGTTTTAAAAAACAGTCTGCTCTTCGACAGAGTAGCCGGTTTGTCCTTGTTCTTTTGTTGTTTTTTTGTGTTTTTTCATGGAGTTGTATCAGACATTGCATAACTGGACTGGTGGGATAATTATGGTTTGGCTGGGCAAGAGGCTGTTCTCAGTCGGCTATGTGTTTAGTCGAAGCCGTTCGTCAGGTTGCGTCTTTGAGAAAAAATGAAAATTAGGATATAGATCTTTGCGCGGGCTCCGAATGTTCAGGTCGTTTCGTTTCGTCTCATTGGTCTTGTTGCCGTGTTAGGAGAGCGTTCGCCTGGGTGCTGACGCGGCACCCAGTTTTTATTTTAAACGCGGAATTCGTCAACTCTTTTGTTGCGGTGTCGTAATGGTGTTCGGATTTTAATCAGTTACGCTGCTGTGTGCACGGCAACGTTGCGGCCTGTGGTTGGGAACAGGGTAGGTACGGACTCGATCGTAACATCGTTGTAGATTTATAGTACGGAGAAGAGAGGCAACTGATGTATATGATCTCAGGTCGTGTGGTGTTTCGAGACGTGGGAGCTGACCGATGATGCGTAGTTGGCCTGAATACACTCTAAGATAGGAATGAAAATTTCGAGATAGCCGAGCTCCAGGTTTCCAGCGTATGGGGACAGTAAAAAAAGGAAGGATACAACAACACGAAGCTTAATCGTTTATCAATCGGCGTATTTATTTTGATTTTAAATTGTCCACTGAGCAGAATATATGCACCCGCTCGGGGGCAAAGTACTTTTGAAGTTAAATGTAATAAAAAGTGATTTATGATTAATTCAGAAAGGCTAATAAAACTGAATCTGAAGTAAGAATGATCAAGAAAAAAGATTGAAAGACGGAGGGGGTATAATCGGAAATAAGGAAGACAGGACTGATAAACTTGACTCTGCAGTTCATCACTAGTCCGGGTTTTCTCATCAATGCTATTTTTTTCCTAATTTTAACAGTATTTAGCTCTAAAATAGGCAAGGTAGCAAGAATAAAATTACAGTTATTCTTCTTGATTAGTAATTTCTTTAGGATTTTTGAAAGAGATTTTTCTCAGGATTCATAGAATATCCACAAGACAAATTGAAATCATAAATACCAGAACACCTTTTTATGTAAAATCCTTCGTTTTTATTTTAATATCAACTATGCAGGAAATAGCTTAGCGTTTACACAGCTGAAAACTACTGGTGATGTCGCGAGGTGTGGGTATAGGTATAATATAAATAACATATTGCATATTCGTTAGTATTTAGTTGGGCTAGAAGCCCAAACGCGTAGTATTCAATAAGTCAGAACAGTTTTATTGATGTAATTGAGGTTTAGATTATGGAAGTATAGAAGTCACAGTCTGGAGGAATGTGTTTGTTAATAGACTAAGAAATTGTGATCTTGGTAGTAATAAAGTGTTCGGTTACAAGACAGAGAGAAACACACAAATCTCCAATTATAATAATATTTTTAGAATAAATTTCTTCCATAGTAGAAAATTTAGATTGGTACATTAAATGGTTACTGATTTCCCGGCGGGGTGGAGTAGACAATCGCTAGAATAATTGGGTAATCAATGGGGTGATTCCAGATATCCACAGAGCTTGAGCATTGAAGACTTCACGAATCTGATATTTTTGAATGTCAAAGACTCAGAACATATTATTAATAAGAAGTAGTAGTAATAATTGATTGTGAAAGATTAAGAAATCTGAAATCCTGATGCTCATGTTCATAACAAAATTACAACTTGGCTTTATATATATATATATATATAGTCAATAGTAATATATATATATAATTTCGGTGTTCTGCAACTGCTAGCCAGTGCCTTTTGATGCGGGAAATTTAACGTTTGTCAGATTAGTTTTCTATAATTAATACTCGAATTTAATGCACTACAGTGCATTTGTGGTTGCCGTTCACAGCAAAAAGATACAAAATGAAAATGATATTCAATGAATAATTATATATATATATGTAATATAATATATATATTATAGTATGTATATATAGGTGTGTATCATATAGGTGGGAGTAAATGAAGAAATAAATCCAACAATATTAAGAAATAAAAAAAAAAAAGACAAACTGTTTCGAAAAACGCAGCATGAATTTATTATCGATGTTTAAGACATTTCGGTTTCTCTTTAACACCTTCATCAGGATGTTATCTTGTGAGGTGAAGAAAATGAATTGGATTTTTATAGACCAGGGTCAAGACAGGAGATGAAAATGTTTATAAAATCTTTTTTGTTGTGTAACTGGTATTTGTCGCAGCGTTATAACTTTTTATAGACAATACATTTTACACAAACAAAAAGATTTGTAATAAACATTTTCAATCTGCCTGTCATCTATAAAAAACATCCATCCATTTTCTTCACCAACGGAGAAGAGCATCCGCTGATGAAGTTAAAGAAACCGAATGTTTAAACATCGGATAATTAAATCATCTATTTCGAACATTATTTTTTTCAAATATTTCTTAATATAGATATATCAGATATATATATATATATTATAGTATATAGAGATAAATCATGCTAGTTCAAACTTCACCAGCGGAGAATGTTTGTAGATGATTGATAGTACTTGACGCAAGATATGCAAAGTATGTATTTTGGGATAGTTTTTGTGGCAATAATATATCCTCTTCTCTGGGGTAGTGTGATTCTGCGCTGCGACACGTTGTTAAAAACCAAATAATTTTCAAAACTGTGACTGGAGATAAAGAATGATACAACTGAGATTAGCAAGAAGGTGAGAGATAGAGAGTGCCGGTACACAGAACAAGAGATCACATGACATAGATAATGATATGGCTGTTTATAGGATTTGGATGTAAGAGGTAGAAACCTGAGGCGCCGCCACTGTACCACACACATACGATCACAGCAGCGAAAGCACACACACACAGTGCCTCTGTTGCCGGATCAAGCAACACACAACACACACACAGAACTACCTTATATATAGTATAAACTATGAATGCTATATAAGGCATTTATATATATAAGCATGGAATAAGTTAGCATACATGTATATTATATATAAGCATGAATGTTATAGCATACATTTAAATATATACAAGTGTTAGTATTAATATTTCAATACTTGGTGATATATATACATATAGTATATAGTAATACATACATGACAGGACGCGGTGGGACAGCGTGCTGTGGAGAAGCAAGGACGACTATAAGGTGACGTCCTATCTGGTAGAAGCGAACACATGGGACAGTACCAGTGTGGGCCGCCAGCAAGGAAACCACGTTGATAACTCTGTACGGGATGAATTGATGCTGGGGCATAAAAGACCAGCGATAGGGACGGATGCTGAAAGCTCGACATGAAATGAATGATGGCTTAAAGCAGTACAAATGATATATGTATATATATATTATATATAATAAACATGGCAATGTAGATAACATTAACATGTATATATACTATATTATAAGTAACATGGAAATGGTGATACATACATGTATACATACTATAAGAATATATACTATAACACATAATGTGATACGTACATGTATACATATAATAAAGATATATATGATAACCATGAATGTTAATGACATGCAGGTAATATATATATATAGGAATGAATGTTTAAGCATACCTGGTATAGTATATATAGTAAAGATATATATATATATTAAACATGAATGTTATACATGCGATGTATATACTATAGGGTTATAAATGAATGGTTATAGCATACATTATAATAATAATAGAACATGCCATGTTACATTACATGTGTATATATACACCACATATATATATAGTATTATATATATAAATAGATATATAACAATGAATATTGCTTACATAACATGTAAGGTATATGATGACATCATATAAATGTAGATAAACATGATACACAATATATTATACATGAATTCTTATACATAACAGTGTATATGTATAGCTGAGCTATATAGTATAGAGTTACACTGAATTCTTATAACAGTACTGAATATAGTATAATATTAGTATATAAAACATGAATCTTATACCATAATATTGTATATTATAGTAGCATGTAATATATGATATACTATAAGTATATATGATATTATTTGAAACCTGATCTTATAAATCTATGTATATACATACACATAATATATATAAACATAAAAGTCTGATACATACAAGAATATATATATATATATAATACAATGAATCTTATACATAAATGAATATATACACATGCTACAACACACATACATATATAAGGTATGAAACATGAAGTCTTATGCATACATGTATAATAACATATATATTATAGTATATAGACATGAATCTTGATGCATTAATGTAAATTAGATATAGATGTATATAAGTATATATATAGTATATAGTATTACAACATTGAATCTTATAACATACATGTAATATAATATAATTATACAATATGAACATTTATATATAAGTGCATATAAATAATAAAACATATAAAATATTATGCATTACATGCTTAATACAGTAGTGTAATATATAGTATAGTATAAAACAAATTACTATTAGTAATACCAGTATATATAACGTATGTGTTATATGTGATATATATATATAAATATGAATTCTTATACATACAAGCGTAATGATACGTAGATTATACAGCACCTATAATATATATATTATAATGTATACTATATACATATATAAATAACATGAATCTTATACACATACAGTGTATGTATATAATATACATATTAGTATAAAACAGAAGTCTTATACCATACTATGTATTGATATAGTATAATATCATATAAGTATAATAACCCATAAGTCTTATACATATATTTTATATATAAAGATTAGTAGGTATATATATAAACAAGAATTTTTTACATACACGTAGTATGTAGGTATATATATACTATATATATAATATAGTATTATATAATATATATATATATATATAAATGAAAATAATATTAAACTCGAATTCCTTATACATACATAAGTGGTTATGCTATGTAGTGTCTATATATATATATATATATATATATCATAATATATTATATATATATATGAAATAATATAGTAACATTGAACTGCTTATACATACATACATGTAGATGTCTGTATATATATATATAAGTAATATTATATATATAATAGATATATTATAATATATGAAAATAATTACTAAAACATGAATATTATACACTACAATACAATGTATCGTATGTTGCATATATATAATGGTGAATCTTATTGATACATGTATATACTATATTATATTTATAGTATATATGTAAGCATTGGATCTTATACATACATGTAATGTATGTTATAGTAAATATCTAGGTATTATATAATAAATTGTGAATCATGATAGATACAAATGTATGTATAGTATATTCTATATATTGTTTAATATTATACGTAGCATCATTCTTTAATACCATACATGTTGTTAGTACGTATAAGTTATTGCTTAAATTGTGAATCTTTATATCTATATTGATATAGTAGTATATATTTATAGTACTTATATGATAATATGTATAACGTGAAATCTCATCACATGAACATCTATATATATTATATTATATATATATATGATATATATAGTATGAAGTATATACGTAGTATAGATATAAATGTGAATCTTGAAAGGATACGTGTGATGTATAAGTATCATATATATATAGTAAAGGCTTGAGGATCTTATAGCATCATGTTAATAAATTTATAGTATATATAACGTGAATGCATATACATAACTATGCATGATAGTTGTCAGTATAGTATGATATAGTAGTGATTTATATGACATTACAGAAGGGAAGTCTATACCATAACATGCATGTATGGTATACTTATACGTATTAATATTATCTATATATAGTAACTATATTACTATTAAACGTGAATCTTATATACAGTATCAGTGCATGTTAAATGTAACTATATAGCGTAATTAATACCTGTATAGGTATTATTTATATTAATTATAGCCTATAGTAGTATAGAAACGTTAAATCTTAATACAGTACATTGCGACGTATAATAATATATATGTAGAGATATATGTATATATATAATTTAGAACGTAAGACTCTATACATACAGTGCACGTATATAAATTATAGTGTATATAATATGTATATTATATAATAAACGTGGAAAGATTATACAGTACATGCTGGTTATATATTATCCACAATATGCATAGCATATGAACATGGATCTTCTATTATACATACATGTATGCATTGAATCTTGATAGCATACATGTATGCATGTTATAGTTCACATATAGTATAAGTATGAGATATTAAGCGGGACTTGAATAGCATACATGTTATAATATATATATATAGCTAGTATTAGGTATTATGAGTATAGTATATATATAGCATGGTACTAAATATAACTACGGTAATGTTTTATAAGTATGCTACATATAAACATGCATCTTTATATAATTATATATAAGTGAATAATAGTATAAGTACGAGAGAGAGAGAGGAATGAGAGAGCGAGAGAGGGAGCTTAAAGGACATAATTAAGATAAAGGACAAGAACCTAGTTTTGAGAAAGCGAGCCATGATATATAAAAGATGATAGAAATATATATATAAATATTAAATAGAATAGAATATATATATATAGCTATATATATGTATATATGTAGAGTTATATAATTATATTATATATCTGTATTTCTGGATATAACAGACAAGGGAAGATATAAAGATGGAACGCATACATAAGGGACCCCTAAAGAAAAGAGAAAGCTGTCCTTATCCTCAATAAAAAATATACATGAAACGCGAGATTGGTTGTTCGTAACGAATGCTGCTGTAGTGTATCTTACATGTAGCAGCCATAATGATGGTTATGTGTTGTGAAAACGGTGATATGCCAAATCGAGTTCCTGTTGTATTCTTAACCAAAGGATAACACACGATCCAACACAGAGGAATCTGTAGTTAAAGCTTGGGCTTGTTCAGATTGTGAGGCGGAGACGAAGATAGATGGAGAACTTATTTAGAAGTTAAACAAATGAGAAAAAAAAAAAAAAAAGCAAAGAACAAACATTCTCATGACTCTTGGGAATAAGAACATATATTTGCCCTAAATTTCTAAATTTGTTACATCAGCTAAACCGCGGGAGTAGAGATTGTCGAATGTATAGAACGGCAGTTGGCTTACCTAGCTGTGTTGTAGAACGGTGTTTTGTCGGGGACTTAAAAGGGCCTGAGATATCACAGTCTTCAATGGTCATACTAAGCGGTATGATAGCTACAAGTTTTCTGCGATACACATCACACCCGACAGCACACAAACACACACACAGTGCTATATATATGTATACTATAGCATGTGTGTATGGGTTGGGCGGTTTAGCTCAGAACCGTTAGGCTGCTCCGAATTAGGACCATCATAGGTCGCCTGGTTCAGAAACCGTGGTTATAAATAATTATTTAGTCTTTAATAGTATTGGTATTAGATTCTGCCAACCTATATTAAGAAAAACGAATTCTATGCAAAATTGATTAGTATAGTAACAAACAATGAAAGATGCAATGAAAATAAGATAATGCGAGCATTCTTCTATGGAGCGGTTAGTGATTTCTAATCTTAACGTGTTTTTATTAGGACAATTTAAGCTCACTCAGTAGAGCGTCTGCCAAGGAACAAAAAACATTCTCCACCTACGATTTGATACCCGTGACGCTGCGCCAAAACACAGCAAGATGATAAGTAGCACAATGGTTTGTGGAGGGATAATGTGCCGTAAATGTGAGGAGCTTGATTGGTCGTGGGCGCTCACACCTCAGATGCCAAAACAATCACATGCGCTCTCAGCGCGTAGTGAAAAGGGGAAAGTAACGCTCTCACGCTGTCTAGTGGAGGAACTTATATATATAGTATACTAAGCTATAGTATTATATAGTTAAGAAATGGATATAAAGTAACCTACCGAGTTCTCATCAATACCTGAAATGTCTAGGGTTACCATCCTCGCGAATTAATGACGTTTTGCGATGTTTATGAATTCAAAGTTTGTTTATGCAAATTCGAAAACCTCAATCGTGAACCGTTGTTGTTTTTATTTGGATTTAAAAAATGTTAATTAATTTGTGGGGAATTACTTTTTTTCAAATTACTATTTAAATGAAAGGGTAGTAGTAGGGGGCGTAATAGTATGTAAGAGAGAAACGAAGAAAAAACGAAAAGATTCTAAATTAATTTGAGTTGGTTAGGTTTTGGGTGCATAAGGCCACTACTCATACAATTAACCGCAAATATATTTAATAGTAGTAATATATTATAGTATATAATCGAGACTAGTTATGATAAGTAGTATATAGTAGAGTATATATAGCTAATGATACGCGTTCTGGTCAGGTAATGACTTTGTAAAACATATGGCGCAAGCTAATTATTGAGAGAGAGCAGTGGACGCGCCCTATGGGAATATACCAAATATTGGTAATTGAATATTGTACATGTCTTGATATGTTTCCTGAAGAGTATGGAGCGAAAATAGTTCAATATGTGAGAGAAGAGAGGATATTCTTTCTATTAACTCTCTTTCCTATTCCTTTCTTTCTTGCCTTTGTCATCTTTAGCATTATGGTTCGTTTGAAACAGATAGCGTTTTATGTCTTCACACGCTCAATGTTGCCAGTGTCCTCTCTCTTTATCATTTAACTCTGTCTTTAGAGTGTTCTTGCTCTTCTTTCTTTTCTAATAATAACGCGACAGCTGGTTCATGGTCTTGTCGAGATGACGACTCACTGCGTAAAAAATAGAGGAACTTCCGGTTCAGGATAACTCGACTCCTAGAATTAATTAGGAAAATTTATTTAGTGCGGGTGGCGGTATCGCATGGAGATCCCCCTGTTCGATAGAGTTATGGTCGGTTGGGGTGGTGGTGCGTGAGCGTGCGGTCGAGCGGCGCCGCATTGCCCTGGTGAGGGCGGGCGGGTCGGCAATTTTGGGGCAGTTTCATCCTTGGTGATTGCGATTTGGAGGGTCTCGTTTTTTTAACCCAGAGGGAGTGGGCAAGAGTGATAACAGATCGGGAAGAGTAAAGGAACAAAAGTCATTGAATTATAGGAATATTTAGAAATTAAAAATGTACAATAGCCTCTAATACGGCATGAAATCCCCACAAAACGTAAATTAATTTATAAGAATTTAATATTTTATAATTATTATACGCAATTAATTATTGTTGGACAGTATTCAACGATTTTGGCTGTTTTTTTCTTGGGGGGGTATTTTTGAGTACTCACACAACAAAAGCCAGCACACGCAGCAACACACACATATATATATATATAATATATATATATTAATATATAGTATTATAGATAATAGTATATATCATTTCTAACATAGAGAAATTGAACACTGATTTATGTAATTAGATTTTTTAAATTTTTTCTTTTTTAATCCGACTAAGCAATAATGCTTTGAATTAGTCTATTTCAGCATTGTGAATGTCTTAACACAAAACAATAATAGTTTATGTTTTCTTCTTTCATTCTTTCTCTGTCTTCCTTGTAATATTTGATTTATTCTCCCATTCCTCTACTTTAGTATCTATGGTCCTGGGAATGACGTTAAAGCTCCTGCATGTGAGGTTCCAGTCTGGAGGTTTTGGGAGATGTGGAGCACCCATCATACCATTGCTCCTTCTCAGTCTGACCCGCGTGGTAGTACCGTGTTAGGGTTCCATCTATGGGTTAAATAAGAAAAACATGAGTTGATAAACAAAATTGTATTATCCATGTAAGATTGATTTATTTCCAAAACTTTACTGCATTAAATGACCACTGAGGTTGATTATGACGTAAAAACAAACCACAAACCAAAACCAAAGACCAGAGAGAGAGGTATTGTTTTGTTTCTTCTTTTTTCTTTTTTAAAAAACTCCTCCTCAATTTCTTTCTTTCTCTCTTCCTTACTTCCTTTACTTCGTTTTTCTTCTGAGCTACTTATGTTTTCTTCTTCTACGGGATGTTGTCGTTTGAGTACATCATCCAAGTCGGGATGGACGAGCACGCATTACCTAGACCTTCTTGTCGCCCTGTCNGTTCGATGAGATAATTATTCACTGCATATCGGCAACCTCCACGATCACTAGTGTCAGAAATAATTTAGGAAGACGCATTACTGTGCTTACATATAAATATGTATTATTGCGTTTGCTGTGTGTAAACGTGCTCTGCTCGCGAAAGATTCACACTCGTGTTTAAATGTCTCCAGCAACGTTGAAATGTGTGAGGCTCATCCCACTATGCTGTGTTCAGACGTCCGCTACTCGTGTGAGAGTGATTAAAAAGGCGGATAGTATTCGTCGCGACACTGTCCACTATCCTATTTATTTTTGCCACTGTCAAAAATATTAGAATGTATATGTTATGATACCGCCGGTGTTAAAAGTTATTTCATATGTGTCAATAAATACAATGCCTTGCATTCATAATGTTTTAAATTATTCGAATATTTCAATAAAGCCTGTCTTTCCGACACACACAACAGCGCACATCTCTCTCTCTCTCGGCTCTCCTCTCTCTCTCCTATATAGTATATATATATATATATATATATATATATATATCATATAAGTAAAAAAAGTCGACGGGCGGCCTAAAATCGGTATCAGCCAGTCAGCGAGGGAGTTATCCCTTTGCATAGCGCTAGACCAAGGAGATGTTCTTAGCATCTGAGGTGGAGCGGCCCATACGAACCATCAGCCTCCTTAACTCCCCTTACCCCCCTTACCACACAGATTCCCTGTGCCTACTCATACGCTGCAGTTGGCGAGGACCGGTATCGAACTAGGAACCTTGTGCGTTTCTACCCGAACGCTCTACGACGATATATATATATAATGTATATATATGTGTGTGTGTGTGTGTGTGTGTAAATAAATTTATATCTCCTAATATGGCCGGTTATTTTTAAGCCTTTGTTCATTTACTAGATATTCATGTTCTGTCATATACACTGAGCTCTTCGACGACGGACTATATCCATTCTAATTCTGCTGTTAAAAAAGGGCTAGCTTAGAATCACTTGCATATGTCCAGCCTGGCTGATGTACTCTCCCTCCCCCCTCTCCACTCTCTCTCCTCTATCATCTGTATCTATATCATATATATATGATATATATATATATATATAATTGATATAATATATATATAACCAAGTTTAGTTGGTGATTAGGAATGATTCTAAGCAAGCTTTTTTATTTTACATCAGATTCGTATAGTCAAAAAATTATGTTTTTGATGATCAATATTACAATAATTGGGGAATTATACACCAAAGAACAATATATTTAGCAAAAAAAAAAAAAAAGCATAAATACCGGTCATGATGACGTCAGATCATAAAAAATTGAATAAGGAGAATGACTGCGAGAGCAGGGTGTGGAGGAGATGAGATATTGAATATATGTCGGGTCGTGTGCAATGACTCAGACATCTCAAGATCAAATGATACCGTTTGACCTGCACCTTAAATACCTTCCGTTCATATTCATTGTTCGCGGAGACAGTTGTCGTTTCCACATTTCCGCTGATCCTTGGATGAAGGAAGCGTTTGTATGAAACATGCATGGATAATGATACAATTCATATTGAACGGCGTTCAGCTTCTAAGCTTTACGTACGCTGACTCGGTAAATCTCTGTCCATTTAGATAGCTCTTCAGGTAGGCGGATGCCAGCTCAAAGTGATTGCGTTGGACGGTTGTTAGAGATGATTACAATCCACATGTCTTTGATAATAAAAAAATACATCGGAAGGAAAAAATAGTCAATTAATGAAACAATCATAAAGTCTTTCCAGGCCAAAACAGGCAAATTCGGTTGCTCTAAAAAATGTGCGTTGGTTTAGTCGGCTGCTCAAAAAGTGCCATTATGATGCCTAAAAGCGCATATTATATTCACTAGCAAGAGTATGTGCCTCTTTGGCGTTAAGTATTTACAGTTTTAATGTAATGCAGTAAGTAAAGGTAAAGTCCTTCAGGGTGGCCTAAAGTCCGGTAATCCAAGCCAGTCAGCGACGGATCTATCCCCTTTTCAATAGCGCTTAAGACCAAGGAGATTGTTTTGGCCTCTGAGTTGAGCGCCACACCTACCATTAGCTCCTTACTTACCGCACATATGCCCTGTATATTCATACGCTGAGTTGGCGCAGGCGACCGGTATCGAACTTGGAAACCTGTGTGGTTTCTTAGCCAAACGCTTCTACCGACTGAGCTCACCCGGCCCCTTTTCTGATATAACAACATACATATGATTGATTTAATGCGGTGCGAGAATAAAACAATTAGATATAAATAACACAGGTATAATTATCTATTTAAACACAGTTTTGTAAAACCAGTATGCAAATTAATCACACCAAGTATTATGGTAAACTTTTGTTTCTAGTGATGATAAGATTCATTGTAGGATTTAAACGCCACCAATAAAACATTGGCTGTTTTGAGGCAAATATAAACTTCAGATTTTTCTAGAGTCAACGTTAATAAAATAAAATTGTATTTATGTATAAATAATTGTTGACTATAAGCTGAATAATTCATTTGATAAACTTACGCAATTCTGAGAGGATTTTAACGTTAAGCTTGTAACATAAGTTTCGGCTTATTAGATAGACAGACTCAAGATCTCCATTGCCTAGATAAGATTTTTTTTTTATTTAAGAAAATTCGCCCCATATCGGATAACTGGCAGATGTTAATAAACATTCTGTCGCTGTGTAATTAATAACAAGGGAAAAAAACAAAATGTCTCTGATACATATTCTGTTCTCTATCTATCTATCTTATCTATTCCCTGTCTGTCTGTCTGTCTCTCTGCACTTCTTTCTCTGTCTGTTTCTCTCTCTCTGCTCCTCTCTCTCTTCTCTCTCTCTTATGTCAACCCCAAACTCTTCAATCACTTATTAATTCTCCTTAGTCATTGGGAGTTGACACTTTTTTAAAAAGATGCATTCGACCAAAAAATACATTTGATTGTCTTTTCTTTAGACCATATGAATTATTGGCCAACGATTGAAACAATCCTGCGATGAGGCTGTTTTGATTAGACTGTCGTGATAATTCTTAGTAAACACATGATTTCCAATCTCTTCCCCACTTAGATTAAAAGGGGCAGGGTAAAGTGGGACCTTAGCCTGGTAGGGCAAGCAGTCTACGACAATTAAATATTCTTGAAATTCAAACCAGTTTACTTTGCTTAAAAAAAATGACCTTGTGTCGCATCCTGTCATCATGGCTGAAGTGCTTAATACATAAATGATAGTCATTTGTATTTGCTTTAATTTTGTCTCATTATAATTACTCAGTCATTCATATATATATATATATATAATATATATATATTATATTGTTCTGTTAAAACGCCACAGACAATTCAAGTCTGAGGATTTTTATGCCGTCCTTCAATTTCCTAGCGATCTTTATTCGAGTTTCGTGTTTCGTGTTTGGGCTAGGGAAAATTGAAAGGGACCATAAAAAACTCCTCAGGACTTTGAATTGTCTGTTGGCGTTTAACAAGAACAGGTCTAAAAGAAAAAATGGCTGCCGAAGTATACATATATATATAATATGATATATATATATATAATATATATATAAATTTCAGTTATTATAACTAAGATCAAAGTGAGATAGATAAATAGAATTAAAACCGCAAAAGGATAGTAGATATGAATAAGCTGAGAAGATTAGATAGATAGATGATTGCGTGATGATGATTGCAATTAACAGACTGAAAATAGGGATATGAATCAGCTACAATAGATAGATAGATAAATAAAAATATCATTGCAAAATCTGTTGTGTCTGTTTCTGTGTGTGTGGTGACAACATATGTGTGTCACGTTTCGTCAATGCACTTGAACACCTAATACCGTTTTTAAGATTGACTCATAAGAGAAAGATTTCAAGATTATAAAAATTCAAATCCGCCTCAAACTTAGGATTATAACGAGCTTGAAAAGATTCTTGCTCCTTGATATACGTTCAAAATGCGAAGACCCATACCATTTTCTCCTGTCCAGAAGTTGCCGCCAAGTGCCAGCGCTTCTGCTGACGCAAGGTCAATGTTTGAAAAATGATTTCACCTCAGCAATCAGATGTATAGCGGTCAGGTCCGGGAAGATTTGATGTGCACTGTGCTGATGAGTTTTCTTTGGTCTTTTTGCTAAGTTATAGGAAAATGAATAGGCATAGAGTTAAACTGCGGATCACTATGATGTTCGTAGTCCAGATTCAAGCCAAAATGTTTAGTTTGTTTATTTTCAAGCCATATCACACTTATGGTTTATTTCATGCTAGGAATTGGATTCATTTCAGATAAATTGATTTTAATCAAAATCGTATATTTACATTATAATCATATGTTTTAAGTTTTTTAAATTTTCTATTGATTAATCATAGTTTGCCACTGTTGTAATCCTTTCAATAATATAAATGCCATATATTTTTTCTTATTCCGTGCGAGATTTCTTTGCTACAAGTCTTAAAGCTTTTATTCATTTCTTTTTTTTTCTTTTTGCTTTTCATTTTTGCAAAAAAAATACCTTCTTTTTTTTAGTTACCTTCAGAATATTTATAGAGCATGAGATTCAAACCATGACTCAATACATACAAATAGTTATAGTCCTTGATGTCCATACTTAATAGAGGGCATATCAATTAATTTCGAACAAAAATGTAACAAAAACACAGAAATTGATTTCAAATTGCAAAAGGTTTATATTATTAATAAGATGAAAGTAGGTTTCTGGAAAAGGAAAAGAAAACAAACACACATTTCTGCTTGGATTATTCTATTACCGTAGACGTTTTGTTTTATTTATTCTGATGGTACTCAATCTTTTTTAAAACTCAATTTTTAAAGACATTTAACTCCTTTTCTTTCTATTTAACCATAGATGGGACCACTTACACCTACTAAACACTCTGGGTCAGAGTGGACCTGGAGTAATGTAAGAGGGCGTTACTAACACTACACAGAGTTCCAGAATTGGAACCTAGCCACTAAATGCTATTTTAAACCTCATACCTGTTGAATTATTTTAGATATAAGCATGAGGCAAACGGTCCACTCCTAAATATAGACCGTGTGTGACTACCACTGACCACCGAAGCAGTTTCTAGTTGTCCAATCACTGGCACTTGCTGCCTGCTGGCTTCTGCGTGTATTATAGACCCGCATTCTGAGCTTATGTCATGATACTTGGATTATCTTAGGACGACGGACTTACAAAGAATACCCTAACACCGGATTCTTATTGGCTTGGCTTACTTACTTATACTATCTGGAAACTAAGGATGCCGACCAGAACTTAACAATACCCAGACCCTAAGACCCTCAGACACCAGCATCGAGCACACAAATGATAAAGCGAAAACAAAGATTAAGAGAAATATATTTTTTATATTTTGAATTTACATTTTTTAAACTAATGGTGGGGAAATCTGTCCTCCAAATTATACTTTCGCGTTCATGCCTTTTGCTATGCAACCGAATTAATATCAATTGAGAATTATAGGCAGAATATAATATATAGATTTGTTTTAGATATTTATTGAACTTTGAATCAAACCTGTTTAAAATTAGACTTCAGAAACAATCTTAGATTGGATCCAAACAGGGTCACAGTGGACAGTGGAGTAATAATTATCAATAATGTTGTGATGTTAGTCCCAACAGTAAAAGAAGTCAATCGAGATGGGGTAAAATAAGACAAGTGTATTTATAATTAATGGTACATGTACGACTAGCTGTCGTTAACGGGAACATCCTCCCTTCACTCGGTGTCTCACTAATTATAGTGAGAACCGGTGCATTGTTCTCCACTGTAGGAACGCCGAGTAACAACAAATAATTAACTCGTATTGCTATATTTTACAATAAAATAAATGTAGAGTTTTGGTTAAACTACTATTAACTTAACTTGCTGTTTATTGACATTGTTACAAATAACGTACCCTCAAGGCAAATTTGTTTCCCTTTTTATTTCTGTTTCGCCACGTTTTAAATACTTATATATATACAATATGCATACATGCTAGATTCAAATATAAAAAAATCTGGTTTGACCAGCATTTTAAAACTAGAATTGTAATCTAATTAACTTCTTTCTTTTTAATTAAAGAACTTGTCAACAAATTTTTTATTCATTTGTATCTTAAAAAAAAATACATGGCCATCCTCTTTATTTACATCCTATAATTCTGATCATATAAGATGATACTGACTGTAGAAACTTAAATATAAACTAATATAGACTGTAGAGAGGACTGGTGATAGAATGATATTTTTTATGGTATGCCGTTAAAATAATCTCTATAAGATCAGCAATCTATTACTTGCTTACCCAGTAACAATGCCACTGAGGTTTTAGGAATCAACTTAGCTTTAGTGCGACACAATACCAAAATAAATTGGCGGAATTGGATGGGTGTATTGCACCATTCATTTAAAGTGGTAATTAAGCGGGTACACCACACCTAGAGCTCTAGAATGGAACCTCACCATTATATGCAGTGTAACGGCAAATATTATCATTCTTGCTTATTCGGTGACAAGTAGCCGAAAATAATTAGGATTGAGTAGGCTTCTAATACAAATTGGAGAGCTGGTTCAAATAACACCAAATCTATGCTCACGATTCCAAGTCAATGATTTAATACAAATTGGAGTGTGGTTCCAAATAGCACAAAAAAGGTTATGTCACCTTGAAGCAGAATCTGACATAAACAGTGGCCTGTATAATATCCACCTTTCGTCTTATCACTTGATTGGTTGGATTTTACGGCATGTCAACTCTTGGGTTATTTTATACCAAAGACGTTTTTTGTTTTATTCATTCTTGTGAGTATTCATTTTTTAACTCGTTTCAACTGATTCTTTAATCTATTTAACCCGTAGAGTGAACCTGGAGTAATGGCAATACGATCAGAGCTCCGGAATTGGACCTCACCCACTTAGATACAGTTTAAAGGCAAAACATGCCACCTGACTTATGGGGGACATGTGTCCGAAATAATTAAGATGGAGGTAGTTTCTAATACAAATTGGAATGCTGTTATGAATAACACCAAAACCTATGCTGATGATTCTGTCTATGCTTTTGATTATAGAGAATTATATGTTATGTCTGTCTGTATGTATTAGAAGTCGAAAGCCCACGCAACATGTCTGTTGAAGTGTATCTATGATTTTCGATTAAATGAACTAATAATAAATTTACTGAAATGCACATTCGCCTCCAACCAGGATAACACAGACAGAAACCAAGTGTGTGTATTTCCAAAACAAATATGGATGCACATAGAAAGATACGGAGACCAACAAAACAAAACAAATAAACAAAAACAAAACAAAATACAAGCAAGAAAAAAAAAGAATATTACAAAAAAAAAAATAAATTAAAAAAATTAAACAAAAAAGGAGCTTTCGTTTTCTCAGTAAAAACAGTAAAATAAAAATCAATGCCACGTCTCGTAAGCGCAATGTTCAGAGCAGTTATGCTTTTCTTTTAGCATCAGTCCTGCTGTCTAGTACACGACGCCACGCTCTTTGTAACCATCTTGAAAACCGCGACCACTTGCTTTCTACATTTCATGCTCAAGCCAGCACGACGGAGAAATAAGTGCTTCCAGGTGAGGGCTGGGCTTACGCTGGTAGCTGCCGCAGAGTGAAGACGGCGGCGGCGGCGGCCGATGGAGAAGGAGGGTAAGGGGGAGTATGTTTTCATCTTAGAGAGCGTCTTTCTGTGTGTGGCCGACCGTGCGTCCTCCATCTCCACCGCCAGCCTCCTCAGCCTCCTCAGCCTCCTCCTATCTGATCGTTCTTCCATCTGTCTATTCGTGTTTATCTCGACCGACCTGACGTTTCCACTTGCCTGCGCCAAACGCAGCCACCACGTGTTCATTCTCTCAAGAATTCGATTTTGATTTTCTCTGCTATTAGGCACCGACTGTTTGCCACTATGATGCGCAAGAGTTCAATATCGTTTAAACTTTCGGTGAAATCACTCACCATTACCCCTCTCTCTCTCTCACTCTCACTCCCTCTCTCTCTCTTCTCTTTTACGAAATTTATTCAATCAACGAATCTTTATGTTTACATATATGAAAGAGCACACCCTTATAAACAAAATGTCACGAGTTGCACATACATATAACAGACATACGAATAAATACAGGAGAACGCAAATATAAACAAACGCGCTACACAACACACCACACACACACACACACAACACACATATATAATTATATATATATATATATAATATATATAATATATATATATATATATGAAATGAAACAATCTTAAAGATGATATATCCTGATATATTTGTTCCCGGTTGACCATCTTTTCAAAATAGAAACAGTCATACTAGTACATACAAAAGCACTAGCACTTGATGACTGACAGTTTCTTGCCGATGCGGTCAGTGAACAAATATATATATATATATATATATATATAATATATATATATATATATATATATATATATATATATATATAAGAAAAATTACTGAAAGTAAAAAAAAAATGTACGCATGTACGTATCTCAATTATATATGTTTTATCTAAAATTAATTTTAGATGAATATTTCGTACATGTGTGTATGCGTAGGGGTGTGGTTACGTACTTTCGTATGTGTGTGAGAGAGAGAGAGAGAGAGAGAGAGAGAGAGAGAGATGAGAGAGAGAGAGGGAGGAAATGTGTGAGGAGATAAGTGTTATTATTATTATTATTATTATTATTATTATTATTATTATTATTTAGAACCTGGGGATGCAGTGCAGTATGGGATAATTTCATTATTAAATCGTTTCATAGGTTTACTTAAGAACTATGGCGAAATAGTTGTCAATATGTAAAAAGTATGATAATCTTATTTAATTCTCACTCTTTTTTTTTCTTTGCCCTTTTCATATTTTCATAATGTCCGATTGAAAGAGATTAGCGTTATCGCATCAGTTCGCTCACCCTCTCTATATCTTTGCACTACTCTTTCTTCTTATGGTATTTTCTGTGTAGCATGTCCCTTTTCATACCTTCTTTTTTTCAGTAAAAACAGAATGGTCAATTATTTATCTGTTGTTTGGATGGTCTCAATTCTTCCTCTGATTTCCATTATTCCAGTCTACTTTTCAGCTTTTTAGGACCGTCCTAGTGCACCAACTATCAATTGGTATCACTTTTACCCTCATATTCTACAGCTTTTTTCAAATCTTTTGGCAAGATCCCAGGCAATGTTATCTTTTAGTTTTCCCTTCATCTTACCCTGTGATCTGCTGGAACTACAAGATAAAACAATGCCTGATCTTGCCAAAGATCGTGAAAAAGCTGTTAGAATATGAGGGTAAAAAAGTGATACCAATTGTAGTTGGTGCACTAGGAACGGTCAAAAAAAGCCTGGAAAATAGATTGGAATAACTGGAAATCAGAGGAAGAATTGAGACCATCCAAACAACAGATAAATAATTGACCATTCTGTTTTTACTGAAAAAAAAGAAAGGTATGAAAAGGGACATGCTACACAGAAAATACCATAAAAAGAAAAAGAGTAGTGCAAAGATATAGAGAGGGTGAGCGAACTGATGCGATAACGCTAATTCTCTTTTCAATCGGACATTATGAAAATATGAAAAGGGCCAAAGAAAAAAAAAAGAGTGAGAATTAAATCAAAGATTATCATACTTTTTTACATATTGAAACTATTTCGCAATAGTTTCTTAAGTAAACCTATGAAACGATTTAATAATGAAATTATCATACTGCACTGCATCCCAGGTTCTAATTAATAATAATAATAATAATAATAATAAATAATAATAAAATAACACTTATCTCCCTCAACACATTTCTCCCTCTCTCTCTCTCTCTCTCTCTCTCTCTCTCTCTCTCTCTCTCTCTCTCACACACATACGAAAGTACGTAACCACACCCCCTACGCATACACACATGTACGAAATATTCATCTAAAAATTATTTTAGATAAAACATATAAATGAATACCGTACATGCGTACATTTTTTTTTATTTCAGTAATTTTCTTATATATATATATATATATAATATTATATATAGTATATATATAATATATAATATATATATATATATTGTTCACTGACCGCATCGGCAAGAAACTGTCAGTCATCAAGTGCTAGGCTTTTGTATTACTAGTATGACTGTTTCTATTTTGAAAAGATGGTCAAACCGGGAACAGATATATCAGGATATATCATCTTTAAGATTGTTTCATTTCATATATAATATATATATATATATATATATATATATATATATATATATATATATATGTGTGTAATTGTGTGTGTGTTGTGTGTGTGTGTGTGTTGAGCGCGTTTGTTTATATTTGCGTTCTCCTGTATTATTCGTATGTCTGTATATGTATGTGCCAACTCGTGACATTGTTTATAAGGGTGTGCCTCTTTCATATATGTAAACATAAAGATTCGTTGATTGAATAAATTCGTAAACAGAGAGAGAGAGAGAGAGGGAGTGAGAGTGAGAGAGAGAGAGGGGGTAATGGTGAGTGATTTCACCGAAAGTTAAACGATATTGAACTTCTTGCGCATCATAGTGGCAAACAGTCGGTGCCAAAGCAGAGAAATCAAAATCGAATTCTTGAGAGAATGAATCACGTGGTGCTGGCGTTTGGCCAGGCAAAGTGGAAACGTCAGGTCGGTCGAGATAAACACGAATAGACAGATGGAAGAAACATCAGATAGGAGGAGGCTGAGGAGGCTGAGGAGGCTGCGGTGGAGATGGAGAGGACGCAACGGTCGGCAACACACACAAAGACCTCTCTAAGATGAAACATACTCCCCCCTTACCCCTCCTTCTCCATCGCCGCCGCCGCCGCCGTCTTCACTCTGCCGCAGCTACCAGCGTAACCCAGCCCTCACCTGACACACTTATTTCTCCCGTCGTGCTGGCTTGAGCATGAATGTAGAAGCAAGTGTCGCGGTTTTCAAGATGGTACAAAGAGCGTGGCGTCGGTGTACTAGACAGCAGGACTGATGCTAAAGAAAAGGCATAACTGCTCTGAAAACATTTGCGCTTACGAGACGTGGCATTGATTTTTATTTTACTGTTTTTACTGAAGAAAAAACAGAAAGCTCCTTTTTTTGTTTATGTTTTTTATTTATTTTTTTTTTTGTATATTCTTTTTTTCTTTTGCTTGTATTTTGTTTTTGTTTTTGTTTATTTGTTTTGTTTTGTTGGTCTCCGTATCTTCTATGTGCATCCATTGTTTTGAAATACACACACTTGGATTTCTGTCTGTGTTATCCTGGTTGGAGGCGAATGTGCATTTCAGTAAATATTCATTAGTTCATTTAATCCGAAAATCATAGATACACTTCACAGACATGTGCGTGGGCTTTCGACTTCCTAATACATACAGACAGACATAACATATAATTCTCTATAATCAAAAGCATAGACAGAATCATCAGCATAGGTTTTGGTGTTATTCATAACAGCATTCCAATTTGTATTAGAAACTACTCCATCCTTAATTATTCGGACACATGTCCCCGATAAGTCAGGTGGCATGTTTGCCTTTAAACTGATCTAGTGGTGAGGTTCCAATTCCGGAGCTCTGATCGTATTGCCATTACTCCCAGGTTCACTCTACGGGTTAAATAGATTAAAGAATCAGTTTGAAACGAGTTAAAAAATGAATACTCAACAAGAATGAATAAAACAAAAACGTCTTTGGTATAAAATAACCCAAGAGTTGACATGCCGTAAAATCCAACCAATCAAGTGATAAGACGAAAGGTGGATATTATACAGGCCACTGTTATGTCAGATTCTTGCTTCAAGGGTGACATAACCTTTTGTGCTATTTGGAACCACACTCCAATTTGTATTAAAATCATTGACTTGGAATCGTGAGCATAGATTTTGGTGTTATTTGAAACAGCTCTCCAATTTTATTAGAACCTACTCAATCCTAATTATTTCGGCTACTTGTCACCGATAAGGCAAGAATGATATATTTGCCGTTACACTGCATATAATGGTGAGGTTCCAATTCTAGAGCTCTAGGGTGTGGTGTACCCCTTAATTACCACTTTAAATGAATGGTGCAATACACCCATCCAATTTCCCCAAATTTATTTTGGTATTGTGTCGCACTAAAGCTAAGTTGATTCCTAAAACCTCAGTGGCATTTGTTACTGGGTAGCAAGTAATAGAATTGCTGATCTTATAGAGATTATTTTAACCATACCATAAAAATATCATTCTATCACCAGTCTCTCTACAGTCTATATTAGTTTATATTTAAGTTTCACAGTCAGTATCAATCTTATATGATCAGAATTATAGGATGTAAATAAAGAGATGGCCATGTATTTTTTTTTAAAGATACAAATGAATAAAAAATTTGTTGACAAGTTCTTTAATTAAAAAGAAAGAAGTTAATTAGATTTAACAATCTCTAGTTTTAAAATGCTGGTCAAACCAGATTTTATATTTTGAATCTAGCATGTATGCATATTGTATATATAAAGATATTTAAAACGTGGCGAAACAGAAAATAAAAAGGGAAACAAATTTGCCTTGAGGGTACGTTATTTGTACAATGTCAATAAACAGCAAGTTAAGTTAATAGTAGTTTAAACCAAAACTCTACATTTATTTATTGTAAAATATAGCAATACGAGTTAATTATTTGTTGTACCGGCCGTTCCTACAGTGGAGAACATGCACCGGTTCTCACTATAAATAGTGAGACACCGAGTGGAAAGGGAGGACTGTTCCCGTTAACGACAAGCTAGTCGTACATGTACCATTAATTATAAATACACTTGTCTTATTTTACCCCATCTCGACTTGACTTCTTTTTACTGTTGGGACTAACATCACAACATTATTGATAATTATTACTCCCATGTCCACTGTGACCCTGTTTGGATCCAATCTAGATTGTTTTCTGAAGTCTAAATTTTAAACAGGTTTGATTCAAAGTTCAAAATATCTAAAAACAAATCTATATATATTATATTCTGCCTATATTTCTCAATTGATATTAATTCGGTTGCATAGCAAAAGGCATGAACCGAAAGTATAAATTTGGAGGACAGATTCCCAGCCATTAGGTTTAAAATGTAAATTCAAAATATAAAAAAATATATTTCTCTTAATCTTTTTTTCGCTTTTATCATTTGTGTGCTCGATGCTGTGTCTGAGGGTCTTGGGTCCTGGTATTGTTAAGTATCTGGTCGGCATCCTTAGTTCCAGATGTAATAAGTAAGTAAGCAAGCCAATAAGAATCCGGTGTTAGGGTATTCTTTGTAAGTCCGTCGTCCAAGATAATCCAAGTATCAATGACATAAGCTCAGAATGGGGTCTATTAATACAGCAGAAGCAGCAGCAGCAGTGCCAGTGATTGGACAATAGAAATGCCTTCGTGGTCACGTGGTAGTCAACGGGTCTTATATTTAGGAGTGACCGTTTGCCTCATGCCTTATCTAAAATAATTCAACAGGTATGAGGTTAAAATACATTTAGTGGCTAGGTTCCAATTCTGGAACTCTGTGTAGTGTTGAGTAACCCCCTTGACATTACTCCCAGGTCCACTCTGACCAGGAGTGTTAGTAGTGTAATGGTCCCATCTATGGGTTAAATAGAAAGAAAGGAGTTTAAAATGTCTTTAAAAATTGAGTTTAAAAAAGATTGAGTACCCATCAAGAATAAATAAAAAACAAAACGTCTACGGTATAGAATAATCCAAGCAGAAATTGTGTTTGTTTTTCTTTTCTTTTTAAGAAAAACCTACTTTCATCTATTATAATATAAACCTTTTGTCAATTGATCAATTTCTGTGTTTTGTTTACATTTTGTTCGAAAAATATATTGAATATGCCCCTCTATTAAGTATGGACATCAAAAGGACTATAACTATTTGTATGTATTGAGTCATAGGTTTGAATCTCATGCTCTATAAATATTCTGAAGTAACTAAAGAAAGAAGGTATTTTGCAAAAAATGAAAACAAAAAGAAAAAAAAAGAAATGAATAAAAGCTTTAAGACTTGTACAAAGAAATCTCCACGGATAAGAAAAAATATATTGCATTTAATTATTGAAAGGATTACAACAGTGCAAACTTATGATTATCATAGACAAATTTAAAAACTTAAAACTGATGATTAATAATGTAAATATAGAATTTTGATTAAAATCAAATATCTGAAATGAATCCAATTCTAGCATGAAATAACCCATAAGTGTGATATGGCTTGAAATAAACAAAACTAAACCATTTTGGGCTTGGGAATCTGGACTACGACATCATAGTGAGCGAGTTTAACTCTATGCCTATTCATTTCCCTATAACTTAGCAAAAAGACCCAAAAGAAATCATCAGCAACAGTGCACATCAATATCTTCAGGACCTGACCATACATCTGATATCTGAGGGTGAAAATCATTTTTCAAACATTGACCTTTGCAGTCACAGAAGGCGCTGCACTTGAGCGCAACTTCTGACAGGAGAAATGTATGGTCTTCCATATTTGAACGTATATCAGGAGCAAGAATCTTTCAAGGCCGATAATCTAAGTTTGAGGCGGATTTTGAATATAATCTTGAAAATCTTTCTCTTATGAGTCAATTAAAAACGTATTAGGTGTTCAGTGCATTGAACGAAACGTGACACACATATGTTGTCACACACACACACACAGAAACAGACACAGACAGTTTGCATGATATTTTTTTATCTATCTATCTATTGTAGCTGATTCATATCCACTATTTCAGTCTGTTAATATCAATCAATCAATCAACCAATCTATCTATCTATCTATCTATCTCAGCTTATTCATATCTACTATCTCTTTCGGTTTATCTATTTATCTATCTCACTTTGATCTTAGTAATAAATAAACTGAAATTTATATATATATATATATATATATATAAATAATATATATATGTATACTTCGCAGCATTTTTTCTTTTAGACATGTTCTGTTAAACGCCACAGACAATTCAAGTCTGAGGAGTTTTTATGGTCCTTTCAATTTTCCTAGCCAAACACGAAACACGAAAACTCGAAAAAGATCGCTAGGAAAATTGAAAGGACCATAAAAAAACTCCTCAGACTTGAATTGTCTGTGGCGTTTAACAGAACATATATATATATATATATATATATATATATATATATGAATAGACTGAGATTATAATGAGACAAAATTAAAGCAAATACAAATAGACTATCATTATGTATTAAGCCACTTCAGCCATGATGAACAGGATGCGACACAAGGTCATTTTTAAGCAAAGTACAACTGGTTTGAATTTCAGAATATTTAATTGTGTAGACTGCTTGCCCTACAAAGGCTAAGGGTCCCAATTTACCCTGCCCTTTAATCTAAGTGGGGAAGAGATGGAATCATGTGTTTACTACAGGAATTATCACGAAGTCTAATCAAAACAGCCTCATCCAGGATTGTTTAAATCGTTGCCAATAATTAATATGTCTAAAGAAAAGACAATCAAAAATGTATTTTTTTGGTCGAATCATCTTTTAAAAGTGTCAACTACAATGACTAAGGAGAATTAATAAAGTGATTGAAAGAGTTGGGTTGACATAAGAGAGAGAGAGAGAGAGAGAGAGAGAGAGAGAAAAGACAGAGAAAGTACAGAGAGACAGACAGACAGACAGGGATAGATAGATAGATAGATAGAGAAACAGAATATGTATCAAGAACATTTGTTTTTCTTTTATTAATTACACAGCGAAGATGTTATTAACATCTGACAGTTATCCGATATGGGGCGAATTTTTTAAAAATAAAAAAAATCTTATTACAATGGAGATTTGGAGTCTGTCTATCTATAACCGAAACTATGTTACAGCTTACGTTAAAATCCTCTCAGAAATTGCGTAAGTTTATCAATGAATATTCAGCTTATAGTCAAAATATTTAATACATAAAATACATTTTATTTATTAACGTTGACTCTAGAAAAATCTGAGTTATATTTGCCTCAAAACAGCCAATGTTATTGGTGCGTTTAAAATCCTACAATGCATCTTATACATCACTAAGAAACAAAAGTTTACATAATATATGGTGTGATTAATTTGCATACTGGGTTTAACAAAACTGTGTTTAATAGATAATTACCTGGTGTTATTTATATCTAATTGTTTTATTCTCCACCGCATTAAAATCAATCATATGTATGTTGTTATATAGAAAAGGGGCCGGGTGAGCTCAGTCGGTAGAGCGTTTGGCTAGAAACCACAAGGTTCCAAGTTCGATACCGGTCCTCGCCAACTCAGCGTATGAATATCACAGGGATATGTGCGGTAAAGTAAGGAGCTAATGGTAGGTGTGGCGCTCCAACTCAGACGCCAAAACAATCTCCTTGGTCTAGCGCTATTGAAAAGGGGATAGACTCCCTCGCTGACTGGCTGATACCGACTTTAGGCCACCCTGACGACTTTACTTTACTTACTCATTACATTAAAACTTAAATACTTACGCCCAAAGAGCACATACTCTTGCTAGTGAATATAATAATGCGCTTTTAGCATATATGCATTTTTGAGCAGCCCGACAAACCAACGCACATTTTTAGAGCAACCCGAATTTGCTGTTTTGCCTGGAAAGATTTATGATGTTTCATTAATGACTATTTTTTCCTTCCGATGTATTTTTTTATTATCAAAAGACATGTGATGTATCATCTTCTACAACCGTCAACCAATCAGCTTTGAGCTGGCATCCCCTAACCTGAAGAGCTTATCTAAAATGGACAGAGATTTACCGAGTCAGCTACGTAAAGCTTAGAAGCTGACGCCGTTCAATATGAATTGTATCATTATCCATGCATGTTTCATACAAACGGCTTCTTCATCCCAAGGATCAGCGGAAATGTGGAAAGAAACTTCTCCGCGAAATGAATATGAACGGAAGGTATTTAGGTGCAAGGTCAAAAGGTATCATGTTGATCTTGAGATGTCTGAGTCATTCACCGACCCGACATATATTCATAATCTCATCTCCCCTCCACACCCTGCTCTCCAGTCATTCTCCTTATTCATTTTTTATGATCTGAACGTCATATGACCGGTATTTATGCTTTTTTTTTTTTTGCTAAATATATTGTTTTGTGTATAATTCCCCAATTATTGTATATTGATCTCAAAACATAATTTTGGACTATACGAATCTGATGTAAAAAAAAAAGCCTTGCTTAGAATCATTCCTAACACCAACTAAACTGTTATATATATATATATATATATATATATATATATATATATATATATATATAGATAGATAGATAGAGAGAGAGAGAGTGAGAGGGGGAGAGAGTACATCACCAGGCTGACATATGCAGTGATTCTAAGCTAGCCCTTTTTTAACAGCAGAATGTTAGAATTGATATAGTCCGTCGTGAGAGCTCAGTGTATATACAGAACATGATATCTAGTAAATGAAAAAAGGCTTAAATACCGGCCATATTAGGAGATATAAATTTATTTACACACACACACACACACACACATATATATATATATATATATATATCAGTCGGTAGAGCGTTCGGGTAGAAACCACAAGGTTCCTAGTTCGATACCGGTCCTCGCCAACTCAGCGTATGAGTAGCACAGGGATCTGTGTGGTAAAGTAAGGAGCTGATGGTTCGTATGGCGCTCCACCTCAGATGCTAAGAACAATCTCCTTGGTCTAGCGCTATTGAAAAGGGGATAGACTCCCTCGCTGACTGGCTGATACCGATTTTAGGCCGCCCCGTCGACTTTTTTACTTTATATATATATATATATATATATATATATATATATATATAATATAGAGAGAGAGAGAGAGAGAGAGAGAAGATGTGCGTGTGTGTGTGTGGAAAGACAGGCTTTATTTGAAATATTCGAATAATTTAAAACATTATGAAATGCAAGCATTGTATTTATTGACACATATGAATAACTTTTAACCCGGTATTCATAACATATACATTCTTAAATATTTTTGACAGTGGTCAAAAAATAAATAGGATAGTGGACAGTGTGCGACGAAATACTATCCCCTTTTATCACTCTCACGAGTACGGACGTCTGGACACACACATAGTGATGAGCCTCACACATTTCAACGTTGCTGAGACATCTTAAACACGAGTGTGAATCTTTCCGAGCAGACACGTTTACACACAGCAAAGATAATACATATTTATATGTAAGCACAGTATCGTCTTCCTAAATTATTTCTGACACTAGTGATCGGTGAGTTGCCGATATGCAGTGAATAATATCTCATCGAACTCCTGGTGACATGCGTCTGGGCGCACATGATACGGAATAAAATTTACATTAATAAATATTGTATCTACCTAGGGGCGCTTAGCGTTGCAAAATTACGAATAAAGATAGTCTCACGGTCCTTTTTCGAAGGCATAGTGATTTAGAGATTCACTGTCTGTTCCGCGACTGTAGTCGTGTGTCAGGCTGAGGTCGTTCCGTTCATTCATAAGACACATGGTGAATGTTTATTAGCCTCTCGTTTATATATATATATATATATATATATATATATATATATATATATATATATAGGTAGGTAGGTAGTGAAAAGTTTTTACGCATATATTCATTACTAACTTGATTTATTTCATTCTTACTGTCCCTAATGGAGTGTATCTCAATAGATAAAATATATTAAACAACATACAGCAAAAATATCTGATCAGGGTTACGTTGATAACTATTAGGTTATCAACTTGGTTACATATATATACATACATATATATATATATATATAATATATATAATATAATATATATAGAGGAGAGAGAGAGAGAGAGAGAGAGAGAGAGAAAGAAACACGAAGCATTCCGAAAAATTAGTTTATTCTTGTTTGCGAAGTCGACGCTATAATGTTCGGTTTATGCACCCTACATAAGAACACGAGGTGAAAGTTTCTTACCATCTCCACACAAGTTTTCACCACGTGTTCTGATGAATTTGCATAAAACGAATCGTTATAGCGTCGACATTGCCATGAAGAAAAAATAATTCATCGTTTGGAACAGTTCGTGTTAATCTATTTTTCTACATACTGTCGGATTTATTTCCACATTTTCTCCCATATAAGTATATATGTATGTATATATGTAGAAATAGACAAACACGAATTATTCAGAAAGATGAGTATTATTCTTGATGACGAAGTGCACTTTATAATGTTTCGGTTTTTACAACCTTCATCAGGACTTAACGTATGTGAAATGAGGGATGTTGATCGATAATGTGTTCCGAAAAATGGGAGAATTGTTGGTTTTGTATGATAGGCCAGTAACCAGTGTCGGCCTAGCGTTAGTTCTTCCTGTTTTTTTTGTTTTATTTTTCAATATACTGTGGAATTATATGTCTATTTTACCCAAATATGTATATATATATAATATATAATATATATATATATATATATATATATATATATGCATGTATTATATGTGTGTGTGTGTGTGTGTATGTTTGGTAGCGTAGACACAGAGCTAACGACGTTTGGTGATTCTCAGATGAAGAGTCTAAGAGCACCGTTGACTGAGTCTACGCTATCCAAACCCAGATCTACTTAGGTTCTATCACTGATATAGAACACTCTTGTTTTACAAAGGACCCAGCAGACTTATAATTACCTATTACTGAGGAAACCTACAGGTCCAGATCGCCAACTGATTATGTGAAAAACAATGGAACAACTGAACCATTGTAATGGTGACATAGATTCTAACAGTCAATTATTCAATATCCCTGTCGGCTGAGACTGTAGAATACGAAAACTGCACCTCTACAAGGAGCAAGACCCTATGAATGCAGCCACCTGTAGATTGTGGGTGGAGACACGTGATGCTTAAGGACAGATTTCTGGTGGTAGAGCAATCCATGACATGCAGCACTCCCCTTTGGTCTTTACTTAGGCTAGACGGTCGGTCGGAGAGGCCCCTCTGGTCAATCTATTGGTAACGTCAAGACCAATACATATATGATTGTCTCGATCGTATTTCTCTCTCGACGAGAGAAAAATATGTTCTAGAAGGCGATTTCTGAGGGTTTTAGTGTCCTGTGCATCACGCTAAACTGCATCTAGTAAAGTTCCAGCTCTGAAGCTCTGGAAGATGTGAAGTACACCTTGTACAGCTTAATCATCATTACTCCCAGGTTCCCCACCGGAGTGGTAGTATATGTTAGGGTTCCATAAATGAGTTAAACAGATCAAAAATGAGTTTGAAATATGTGTTTTGTGAAATTTGATTTTGAAAAAAATTGAATACCCAATAAATATGAATGGTATAAACCATTTAGCTAACTATTGACACTTAGCTAGTCAGCAGACTAGCAAACTAGAAATAAGGATTTTTTAGACCGGCTGAAAAAACGCCAGGGACCACTGTAGCCAGCCAGCCAGCCAGTCGAAAAAATCGTTGTAAAAAAGGGTCATTCCTTCGAAATATTGGATGAAATAAAATGGAACTTTGTACATGACATCCAAATGTTTCTCATTTATTTTACAAACTACTCATGTTTTGCAGTAAATCCCATATATATATATATATATATCATAGAAAGGAAGGAAGAACTCACCACTGTAATTCCATAACAAATTTATTTCAACCAAAATTGGGGCCTATATAAATCTAAGTTGACTTAGATTTATATAGGCCCCAATTATGGTCGAAGTAAATTTATTATGGAATTACGGTATTGAGTTCTTCCTTCCTTTCTATGATAAATATTGCTCTGTATATAATCTAAAAAGTCTATTATACATTGGGCTCTCTTTAGTGATTTAAATATTCGCTGTATTTATACATACTGGATCATACAATATTAATACAGTGTATCTTAGAAATCACATATAGAATCATCTCTTACTACAAAGTTTTGGGTAAATCTCTTATATATATATATATATATATATATATATATATATATATATAATATATTATATATATATAAGAGAGAGAGAGAGAGAGAGAGAGAGAGAGAGAGAAGGAGAGAGAGATAGATATAGATAGATAGATAGATAGAGAGAGAGAGAGAGAGAGAGAGAGATAGAGATAGAGAGAGAGATTGATAGATAGATAGATAGATAGTATATATTGTGCTGACAAGCACCTGTTGGGATTTTATTATGTTTATAAAATATAATCCAAATCAAATTATCTAAAAAAAAATTTATTAAAAAAAAACAATAGAACTCATTGTATTAACCATTCATCATGTTATATATTGTTTTTATTCTATTTTTTAAAAATAATTTCATTGCGATTACATTTTATAAACATAGAAACAGGCGCTTGTCAGCACAGTTATATATTAGTTTTCTTTATCTTTACCTTAAATTGTCGGATTTTATTCCATTTTATATATTCATATCTA
>CM042141.1:139881324-139883824 GCA_023376005.1 Doryteuthis pealeii
ATATATATATATATATATATATATCATTATAATGGAGATTGTGTATTTGTCTGTCTGTAACCGAAACTATATCACTTCACAAATCACAATTCCCTTAGTTATTTACATCACATTCTCCATGATTTTATTTTTATTTAAACCTCAATTACTAATGAAATAATCTTTTATACTGTTGGACTTATTTGCATATTAATAAAATGCAATTGTATCTATATATACAACAGAATAGCGGTTTACAGTGTGAATGGAAAGGCTAATTTGCATATTGATATAAAAAATTTGATTTTAATAAATATGTAATTAGTATTATGGATTTTTAATTGTTTGGTTTTATATTAATGAATATGAGCAAAAATCTCTTCAAAAAATCTTAAATGAAATTCATTAACAAGAAGAAAATAACTGCAATTTTATTCTTTACTTCTCATTTTAACTAAATATTTAACTTATGAAAAAATTAGCAATGAAAAGACGGGAGTGATGGAAGATTAAGTTCAGTTGTTCTATTTTTCTATTTATACCCCCCCCCTGTTTCAAATCTTTTTAAACGGCATTCTTATTTAGTTTCATTAACCTTTCTTATTTAATATAATATCTTATTATATTAAATACTTGCGCCCGGAGGGTGCATATATGTGCTAGGGGCCGGGTTAGCTCAGTCGATAGAGCGTTCGGCTAGAAACTACAAGGTTCCTAGTTCGATACAGGTCCTCGCCAACTCAGCGTATGAGTAGCACAGGGATCTGTGCGGTAAAGTAAGGGGCTGATGATAGGTGTGGCGCTCCGCCTCAGATGCTAAAATAATCTCCTTGGTCTAGCGCTATTGAAAAGGGGATAGACTCCGTCGCTGACTGGCTGATACCGACTTTAGGACGCCCCGTCGACTTTACTTTATATAAATGAATAAATAGATACCTTGGTAAAGATATACATTTATTTCGGTAGTTTTGGCCACCTCAATCTGATTTTTACTAATTCGAAAACCTCATACCGGGTATGAATTAGTAATAATCAGACTGAGGAGGCAAAGAATGCAGAAAACAATTTATATCTGTACCAAGGTATCCATTTATTTTATTATTTATCCTTAAACACCACAAGTCGCCACGACAACCAACAGGTTTTGGGTTTTTACCCCATTGCAGAGGTGCAGTCGGTATATTCTAAAGCCCCACCGAAACCACCGATTCCCGCTAGATCAGCGTAATTAAGTAGTGATAAGCATGTTCACAGCTTAGATAGTTGACCTCGTAGCGAAACGGTTATCGTCGTGGGAAATGGACTCGACGATCAGAGTTAAAATCTGTGAAAATTGTAGTGCAGACTGGGCACTTTGTCTTTGGTATGTAAATCTTATTATAATGGAGATTGTGTGTTTTTCTGTCTGCAACCGAAACTATATCCTACTCAAGTCGCAATTCTCTTAGTTATTGACATCACATTCTCCATGATTTTATTCTTATCTAAACCTCAATTATTAATCAAATTGTCTTACATTATTAATACTGTTAACTATGTCTACATATTGACAACATGCAATTATATTTATATATACAACAAAATAGCGGTTTACAGTGTGAAGGGGAAGGCTAATTTGCATATTGATATTAAAAAATCGAATTTAATAAATATGTGCTTGGTATTATTGATTTCTAACTGTTTGGTTTTATTTTAATGAATATAAGCAAAAATTCCTCTGTTTCAAATCTTTTTTATCTGTATTTTTATTTAGTTTCATTAGCCTTTCTAATTTAATACAATATTTTATTACATTAAAACTTAAATACTTGCACCCAGAGGGTGTATATATTTGCTAGTTAGTTTAATAGAAATGAAATTCTGAATTCAAACTAGTTATACTCAGTTTAAAAACGAGAAAGCGCTCGAGAAAGTTATGAATACATATATTCACCATATAGCTAATAAGACAGACTGTGATCGTTAACGTTGGCATGGAAACGCCAAGAGGAAAACTCTGAATTAAACCCGTTAAACTCCTCTTAAAAACAGACCTTGTGTTACATTTTTCTCGTGTGTAGGTGTTGGTAAATACATCATCATCATCATAACCATTCCGGCTGGGAGCACGGATATCTATGACAATTGCTTACCAACCATCCTATCTGTCATTGCCCCGGGGGTACAATTCTGCACCATCCATAATCCACACAGAGCTGATCGATGTAGATCCATGCAGGGCGCCCAAACTGGCATACATACGCGCAAGTCTCCTCAGGAGAACGTAACTAATGATTTCGCATTTTCTTCCCCGGGAGTGTCCAGAATGTCTTGTTCGTCTTACTCGAATGGTTTGTGATAGGGGGTAGTATCAATATAGTTGCTTTCCCGTGAGGAATTGTTCCCATGTAAGACCACACGCAACACTCATGTTCATCTCACATCTAGCTTATTTTCTAGGCGCTTTTTAGGGTCTAAGTGGTGCAGGTGTACAGTAGCACTGTTAACCATTACATTCTATCGGGGTGTTGCGTCGATACAT
>CM042141.1:139888824-139891324 GCA_023376005.1 Doryteuthis pealeii
CAACGTCAAGACAACAGGCATATATTCTATTGTACCCAATAATATATATATATATATATATATATATATATATATGTGTGTTGTGTGTGTGTGTGGTGTGTGTGTGTGTGTGTACATGTGTAGATGGATAAAGATATAGATTTAGATATATCAAATACCTTTCCGAGATTGTTATTGTTTGGGTATCTTTGTGTGGTTATTCACGTCTTCCAATGCAAGTTCTACTGGAATCTGTGCTAAATTTGGTTTGACAGGAGAAAACAAATGTCTGGCAGTTCATTAAAGAATCTACTCTATAATTTGGTAAATAGTCTTTGGTGGAAGCGAGCTAATCATCTGTAAAACGCAAAGCGATCGACGGCGATTTTCTTTCCATATACAAATATGCAGTATATATACTAGCAAATACATGCCCTCTACGGGCGCAAGTATTCAAGTTTTAATGTAATGAAATATATCAAATTAGAGGCAAACGAAATTACGTAAGGATGCATATGAAAAACTTACACTTATTTAAATTATATCTTATTTGGCTTCTGCACAAAATCATTCACATGATTGATTTTAATACGTTGAATAATAAAAGCAATAATATATGAGATCAATAAAGTAAGTATTTATTAAACCCGTTTTATTAAAATCAGTATGCAAATTAAACACACCGTATATTATGTAAACCTTTATTTCTTAATGATATATAAGACATATTGCAGGATTCTAAACGCACAAATAACATGGGCTGTTTTGAAGCAAATTTAACTCAGATTTTCATACAGACATCGTTAATAAGTAAGATTTAAGAAGATTTATAATGTCCATGTATTAATGATTTTGACTATAATTAAATACTCATTAATAAACGTACGCAATTCCTGAGGGCAAAATGACGTATCAGTGACGTAGTTTTGGTTGTAGAAAAACACCGAATCTCCATTATATATATATATATATAATTTCTAAACTCTAATGGCGTGAAAAAACGAGGCGGTCCAGTTTGTAAATAAAGATGTGTACAAGTTGATAACAGGAACAAATATTAAGAAAGAAAAGACCAAAACACCCGCACTGTCTGAAAATAAATGTCGGAATCGTGATGAAATGGCCAAAAGAAAAAGAAGTTGTCTTATTTATATATGTAAAAAGTGCTCGATACACTAAGTAGAGCCAAATTATAAGAACCTACGGAGTCAGAAACTACCTACCTAGGTTTCAACTAACGGCTCATCAGAATAATTCTAAGTCAGAATTATCCTGATTAGCCGTTAGGTGAATCTAGCTACGCCTTTTTTATCCCTTAGGTCCTTATGAATAAACAAATATATATATATATATATATATATATATGAAGTGGTCAAACAATGTGTTTGAAATGGCGAAGGCCGACAATTTTTTGGGAGATTATGTGCTTAATTAAAGTCATACCTAATTTGTTAATTAATTAATTATAATTAACTGAATTAGGCGTGCATAACTGTTTAAATGTAAAGCGTAAATAAATCGAGAAAAAGACGATCTCTGTATGTACATTTCAGCCCATTAGGCAGCAGAGCTATAGAGAGGGCAGTGCTTTGTGCGCGATTCGAACCCTACCTGTCAGGCTGATAGGTGGACATTCGAACCACTACACTAGCTGGCTTCCCCAGAATCTCTCGTTTATTTTTAAACTGATATGTATATCGCACTTTTTGGGTGACTTATGGCACGACAGTATGAAGTGGTCAAACGATGTGTTTGAAATGGCGAAAATGTGTGTGTTGTGTGTGTGTGTGTGTGTGTGTGTGAGGGGTATCATTATGTATACATCTGTATTAATGACTGTGTGTGTGTGTGAAAAATATATATAATATTTCCCAGTTTTTCAATTCTTTAACAAGGTCTACATATATATCTTGTCGTTTTCTTTCATTTTTTTTCCTTTTGATCTTCTGTAAATATAAAATCTACCAGCTGACAAGTTCTTTTTTCTTTTTGTTAATCAATACTAGGTCTGGTCTTCTGGCTGTGATAATTATTATTTGAAATTTTTTGTCAGTTTATAAGATGTACTAGCAAAATTTATCAATCAGATTTTTTCTACTTGAAACGTCACAATAAACGATCAATCGATATATATATATATATATATATATATATATATAATGAATATATATATATATATATATATTATATATATAATATATATATATATAAACTCTTAATATATATATCAAGAGAAAAATAGTGTTTTCCAGAAACCTTACAAAAATTAATTTTCTATCCGTATTATTTTACCCAATAGATGAAAACTCTTTGAAGTACAAAATTGTCCAAATTTTAGATAACTATTTTTTTCTTTGTTTTTTTTAATTTCGTCTCTTTCTGATTAGTTCCACTTCATTGGCAGTGAATATTTAATTTAAAAGAAACATGTCCGTCCCTCTTCGATTTGACTATTTCAAATCTAGGACAATTAGAACATTCGAACGGCTCTTTAAACATACGTCCTATTTATTTTTAAACA
>CM042141.1:139896324-139901324 GCA_023376005.1 Doryteuthis pealeii
TTTGTTTCATTCTTTGTGGTTTTCAAAATAGAATGGTTCTACGTGTTTTCAGATTTGTATATCTTTCTTCTCTCCTGTGTTCTCAGACGAACTCGTAACTTAAGCTAGCTATCCTTTGGACTGAGGGTATATTATCACATTTTTTATGACACAAAACAAAGTTCTCGCCCGGGTAACAGTTCCTTTAAATGACGGTGGACGGGGGCCTTCTCAAGTAGACTATTTGGTTCTCAGCCTTCTGTAGTGTGCTATTGTGACAGCCTTGTAGTATGCGGACACAATGCCTTCGAAAGTGTGCTGTGAAAAAAATGCCTCCGTCCAAGTTGACGGTCAGTAGATAAGTGGGCCCTGTTTTGGGGCTAAGTGACGAGAGCGTTTACTTTTACGTTTCTCCTCCTGTAACTGCTATGCGATAAGTGAAGAAATTTGGTTTTGGCGCCAACATACGATGTTGGCGATTCTCCCTCTAGCGGCAGGGGGAGATAATTCACTATGGAATTTCCGACATTGAAAAGTGAACCGAAGAAATTTGTTACAATCACCTGCACCTCGGGGTCGAATATGGCGGACTTTCTGTTAGAATATAAAGGTGAATTTTTTTTCCAGTAATAAATCAGAATTTATCATGTTAATATAAAGGCCGGTTTAGCTCAGTCGGGTTTTAGACGTACTAATAACAGGGGCTGTTTTGATGCCAATCTAACTCAGATTTTCATAGACATCGTTAATAAATAAGGTTATTATTATATTATTAATGAATCAGACTATAAATTAAATACTTATTGATAAACTACGTAATAGCCGAGGGCATTATGACGTAAACAGTGACGTTGTTTCGATTACAGACAGTAGACACGGAATCTCCATTATAATAAGTTATCAAAAACAAGGTAGGTGTTTACTATGATTAAATAGAGATATCAATTAGAAAATGTTGTGTTGGAGTATTTATTCTATCATTCACGGACGGTAAATAAACGGCCATTCTCACGATGTTGTACCATGCAAATGATAAAAACTCAACGAATTAAAGGACCTAAAAAGTATTTTACCAACTCAGTGGAAAGGTTGTAAGACTTAAAAGAAAGAATATTTTATTTAAGTATAACTCAGAAAACAAGGCGTGTCGAATTTATCGAGATTGTTTGTATTTTTGACACATCTTGTATTCTGAAAAAAAAAAAAAATGTTCCATCCATTCTTCATTTCTATCTTGGTAAATACAGCTGGTGCTTTTTTGACACACCTTGTTTTCTGAAAAAATTAATGAATGAAACGTTATATTTATTTCAGAATATAAGATGTCTCAAATAGTACAAAAAACTCGATACTTTTTTGCCACACCTTATATACTTAATGTTTAGCATGTTTTAATTAAGCAAACAGAAGACAGCACATTATGGGTATTCATGTTGCTACTCTTTAATTTCTCATTTGAAAGCAGTATAATTGCAGATATTATGTTTTGCTGCAGTCATATATATGATGGACTCTCCCGTCGATCGACGTATGAGTGTTCATACAATGAACATCCACAGAGTGATTTGTTTATAGTGGCGAAGGCTTGTGTTGGACCATCCACACTTTTTGGCACAGTCGATAGGAAAGAATTGGTGCATCAAGGGTTGCCACAAACCCAATCAACGACCGACCTCAGAAATTTTGAATTCAGAGATATCCCTCTCCTAGACTGGTTACCTACCCAAGGCTGGAGGGCCCAGTCTGTCCTACTATTTAACCCATAGCTGGAGGGAATTTTGAATTCAGAATTATCCCTCTCCTAGATGGTTACCTACCCAAGGCTGAAGGGCACAGTCTGCCCTACTATTTAACCCATAGCTGGAGGAAGAATATATGAATTCATACCTTTCCCAAGGTATTAGCGCTATGTGAAATGCCAACAGCTTCGTCTAGGAATTGAACTCGAATCGACGAGTCCATTTTCTACGAATCTAACCACTAGCTCATGCGCCTCTCTCTCTCTCTCTCTCTCTCTCTCTCTCTCTCTCTCTCTATATATATATATATATATATATAATATATATATATATATATATATCCAACCCCGGTGAGTTAAACATTTGAGAATGGGAACTCGCTGGTGCTGCTGATTACGGAAAATTACAAATCTCTCCTTAAATTGATTGATCACTCATAGCAGCCTTTATTTATTTATTTAAGTAAAATCTCCTTTCTTAAGTTTGAATTGCGTAAGTTCAATGAGTATTTGATTTATAGATAAAATTATCAATACATAAAGTATACGTCTTATCTATTACCGGTGTCTCTAAGAAAATCTGAGTTGGATTTGCCTCAAAACAACCAATGTTATTAATACTGCAATGTGTCTCATAAATCGCTAAGAAATTATGGTTTACATAATATATGGTGTGGGTAATTTGCATACTGGTTTTAACAATGCCATATTAAATAAATAAATAAGTAAAAGTAAAGTAAGTAAGTAAAGTCGTCGGGGTGGCCTAAAGTCGGTATCAGCCAGTCAGCGAGGGAGTATATCCCCTTTTCAATAGCGCTAGACCAAGGAGATTGTTTTAGCATCTGAGGTGGAGCGCCACACCTACCATCAGCTCCTTACTTTACCGCACAGATCCCTGTGCTACTCATACGCTGAGTTGGCGGAACCGGTATCGAACTAGAACCTTGTGGTTTCTAGCCGAAGCTCTACGACTGAGCTAACTCGTGTTATTGTCTCTAATATTATTGTTTTATTCTCCAGCGAATTAGAATCACTTATGAAAGATTTTATGTAGAAATTAATTAAAGTATAATTAAGCTAAGTGTAACCTTTTTACATGCGTTCGTATTTAATTACGTTAGTCATAATTTATTTCATTACAATAAAACTTAAATAAGTACGTCAGGAGTGCGCATTTTCTTGTGAATAATAATGACTGTATTGTTTTGGTTTCCCGTTGCAAACAAACCTGTTTTGACATGAGGCGCTGCGTATATGTGTCTTTCTTAGACACGAAGGTCAGTTTATATATTAATTTTTTTATTTCTTCTTTGTAACTCGCGAGAGATTGGTTAAGTGGAAGCATTATTCGTCGTTTCTATCAAGCAATTCTCTTTCTTCCAAAGTCGCTGAGGCGTTAACTTATTGCCTGTCATTTACCTCTATAAAATCTGCGTTTTTTTCATTTACCTTTTTCACCTAATACGTTTTAAGCGGTTGGGTTGGGGGTTATGAATAGAATGCAATATGAAGATATGGATGAAACAAAAACAAAACAAGATATCATGGAAAATCTCAAGACGAAAGGAATTGTTTGGCTTTTTTTCGCCATTTTTAGTTTTTCTTTGTTATAAAATTCTGCGACACTCTAAATATCATTGCACGCGCAAATAATTTCTTTCTGCCATTCTTCTTGGAGATTAGAGAAAGAATCGAGACCATACAAACTACGGCTGTGTTAAGATCGGCTATAATATTCAGAAGAGTCCTGGAGACTTATTGTCACTCAGAATTCAGTGAAAGACCATCACTTACGCTGGTGTGAAACACTAATAATAATAATAATAATAATAATTTAATAATAAAAAATGATAAAACTTCTGAAATAAAAGAAAGAAAAAAAAAAACGTTGGAAAAGAAGAAAACTTTTCCAAAACCAGCCCTGCAGTAGAAATCTTGCGAAGCGAATAAATACCAGAACTGTCTTTCTTGTGAGATACTCTGGACCAATCTTAAAATAGTCCAGAGAGAGACTCCGACGAATAGATCCAAATTTATGATAACGGAATTTAGAACAAGCTGTGTTCTAACACTTGGTGGTTTATTCATTGGAGAAAAAAAAAGATCTGCACCTCTATTTAGTTTATTAAGCAATGAGCTTTTAAAAATATTATCACCTCACTGATAGGTTGATATGAGAGCTGAAAAAAAAAACGGATTGAGAAGGCTTACCTGGGCAGACGTAGATTTCTATATCTACATTACTGGAAAATTAAAACGTAATATAAATGATATATCTTGTCAAAAACTTAGATGTGAGAAAGATACAAAGCACACAGGGACACATACATAGATATACGCAAATGTACGCTTCACATGCGCACACTTTAACACACTCTCACACACATCACAACACACACAGACATCTCTCTCTCTCTCATATAATATATATATATATATATATATATATATATATATATATATATATATAGGTGTGTGTATATGTGCACTCGAAAAATGAAAAGAACACACTGAAATATAAAATAAAATGCTGTGAAAAGAAATTCGAACGTTGAAATAGTGTGTCAGTCACATCGATAGAGGGATAGATAGATAAATAAGTACATACATACACACACACACACACACACACACACTATATACATATATATATATATATATATATATATGTGATGTGTGTTGTATGGTGTGTGTACTTGAGTTAAGGTGGCGTGGACACGGAGTCAGCACATGGTTACTGAAAGTTTCTAGCCTATGCGATCTTCAAACACACATACACATACACATATATATATATATATATATATATATTATATATATATTATATATACATATATATATATATAGGTGTGTGCGTAGGAGGGTATGTATTTCAATCTGTATTTTCCAATTTTTGTTTAATTTTACATTTTTCTCCATAGCACATATTTTTCTTCTTGTAATCGATATATACTAATTTTAGTCCTCTACTCAGATTTGACTTTGTAGTTGAGACTTGTTTGAAATGACGTAGATATTTTGGGTTAACGCCATACAGTCATAACAAAGTTCTCTGTCTCTTCCCTCATACCCTTCTTCTTCCTTTTCCCTCATACCCCTCTTCTTCCTTTTCCTCATACCCTCTTCTCCTTTTCCCTCATTTCTTCTTCATACCCTTCTTCTTCCTTTTCCATTACCCTTCTTCTTCCTTTCCCCTCATACCCTTCTTGTTCCGAACCGAAACTACGTTCCTGTTTATGTCACAATGCGTAAGTTTTATGAATGTATATTTAATTATAGACAA
>CM042141.1:139906324-139913824 GCA_023376005.1 Doryteuthis pealeii
CTGATTCTTCCTCTTTCCCAAGCTCAAGGGGGTCATCAAGTGTACTCGTTTTGAGGATCTACACGACATCAAAAACGACGTGACCACAGAGCAACGGAGAATCCCTGAAGAGTCTAGGAACTTTTCTGTCGTACCCCGTGTATATATATATATATATATTATATATATTACGAGAGAGAGAGGGGGGGGAGAGAGTGTGTGTGTGTGTGTGAGAGCGATGTGCTGGGAGAGTAGAGAGAAAGAAAGATGCAGTAAGAAAGAGAGACTGAGAGACAACTGTTCATTAACACCTGTAGATGTGCGGACATAAGGGCTGGATAAACTCATAATATTTATAAATTATATTTTCCTTTTTAAAAAGTGTGGGTTAATAGATTTTATGGCATTTCAACCCTTGTTGACTAATTTTATGCCAAATACGTTTTTATTTTATTAATTATTGTTGGATATATTTTTATACACATTTTTTAATACAATTTTTAACTCCCATGATCTTTTTTACGTACACATTTTTGAACCCCTATTAAGCTTTTTTTCATACACATTTTGAACCCCTATTAACTTTTTTTTCATACACATTTTTGAACCTCTATTAACATTCTTTTTTTTTCATACACATTTTGAACCCTATTAACCTTTTTGTTTTTAATTACACATTTTTGAACCCCTATTAACCTTCTTTTTTTTTCATACACATTTTTGAACCCCTATTAACCTTCTTTTTTTTCATACACATTTTTGAACCCCTATTAACCTCTTTTCATACATTTTGAACCCCTATTAACATTCTTTTTTTTTCATACACATTTTTGAACCCGTATTAACCTTCTTTTTGTTTCATACACATTTTTGAACCCGTATTAACCTTCTTTTTTTTCATACACACTTTTGAACCGCTATTAACCTTTTTGTTCATACACATTTTGAACCCCTATTAACCTTCTTTTTTTTTTCATACACATATTTGAACCCCTATTAACCTTCTTTTTTTCATACACATTTTTGAACCCCTATTAACATCTTTTTTTTTTATACACATTTTTGAACCCGTATTAACCTTCTTCTTTTTTTCATACACATTTTTGAACCCGTATTAACCTTCTTTTTGTTTCATTACACATTTTTGAACCCGTATTAACCTTCTTTTTGTTTCATACACATTTTTGAACCCGTAGTAACCTTCTTTTTTGTTTCATACACATTTTGAACCCGTATTAACCTTCTTTTTTTTTCATACACATTTTTGAACCCGTATTAACCTTCTTTTTTTTTCATACACATTTTTGAACCCGTAGTAACCTTCTTTTTGTTTCATACACATTTTTGAACCCGTAGTAACCTTCTTTTTGTTTCATACACATTTTTGAACCCGTATTAACCTTCTTTTTTTTTCATACACATTTTTGAACCCGTATTAACCTTCTTTTTTTTCATACACATTTTTGAACCCGTAGTAACCTTCTTTTGTTTCATACACATTTTGAACCCCTATTAACCTTTTTTTTTTTCATACACATCTTTGAAACCCCTATTAACCTTTTTTTTTCATACACATTTTTGAACCCCTATTAACCTTCTTTTTTTTCATACACATTTTGAACCCCTATTAACCTTCTTTTTTTTCATACACATTTTTGAACCCCTATTAACCTTCTTTTGTTTCATACACATTTGAACCCGTTAACCTTTCTTTTTGTTTCATACACACATTTTGAACCCCTATTAACCTTTTTTTTTTCATACACATTTTTGAACCCCTATTAACCTTCTTTTTTTCATACACATCTTTGAACCCCTATTAACCTTTTTTGTTTCATACACATTTTTAACCCGTATTAACCTTCTTTTTGTTTCATACACATTTTTTGAACCCGTATTAACCTTCTTTTTTGTTTCATACACATTTTTGAACCGTATTAACCTTCTTTTTGTTTCATACACATTTTTGAACCCGTATTAACCTTCTTTTTGTTCATACACATTTTGAACCCTATTAACCTTCTTTTTGTTTCATACACATTTTTGAACCCTATTAACCTTCTTTTTTTTCATACACATTTTTTGAACCCCTATTAACCTTCTTTTTGTTTCATACACATCTTTGAACCCCTATTAACCTTCTTTTTTTTCATACACATTTTTGTTTAACCTTCTTTTTTTCATACACATTTTTGAACCCCTATTAACCTTCTTTTTTTTCATACACATTTTTGAACCCCTATTAACCTTCTTTTTGTTTCATACACATTTTTGAACCCTATTAACCTTCTTTTTTTTCATACACATTTTTTGAACCCCTATTAACCTTCTTTTTGTTTCATACACATTTTGAACCCTTTAACCTTCTTTTTGTTTCATACACATTTTTGAACCCCTATTAACCTTCTTTTTTTTCATACACATTTTTAAACCCCTATTAACCTTCTTTTTTTTTCATACACACTTTTTGAACCCCTATTAACCTTCTTTTTTTTCATACACATTTTTGAACCTGTATTAATCGAGGAAAGTTCCACATCCGCAATGCTCAAGGCACGGACCAGTTATAATAAAGACAACTTAGGTATAACGTGATTTGTTTTACTTCTCTCTACATATGTATTTATGTCTTCTATTTCTAATCATTTTTCTTTCAATTAGTCTGGTGGTATGTATGCTGCATGGAACCCTCTTGCACTAGTGGTAATAATGTCAGCTCAAAAATCACGTTTGAATTCGGGGTAATCATATAAAGATGACTTATTTTAAGTTAAATAATAAACACCTAAACTGAGACCAAGATTACAGTGGCCTTAACTTTGTGTTCATACAATATAAATATATATATTTACCGCACGGGCAGGATGCGACACAAGGTCAATTTCTTAAGCGGGGTTCAGCAGGTTTGAATTCAGAGTTTTCCTTCTCCTAGACCGGTTGCCTAACCAAGGTTACAGAGCCCAGTCTACCCTACTATTTACCCATAGTTGGAGGAAGAGTAGGATTCATACATTTCCTAAGGATATTAGCGGTAAATGAAATGCAATTACCACGTCCAGGATTTGAACTCGGGGCGACGAGTCCATTTCCCATGACTTTAACATTACACCACGCGCTTCCTACAAAATAAATATGAGAACAAGAGTCGAAATATCAAAATTATATTTTTAATTCTCGGATCTATTTTTTGTGCGCCAATGTAAAGCAAGTAAATTGGAACATCACAGAGCGATTTTTATCTGCTGAAATAATGACCCTTATGGCAAGCCCAGCCCCTTTTCATCATATGGGTGCTAGAATGCAGTGACTGAGGGTCTACATGTCCTGGGAATGACGTTAAACTATCTGATGGTGAGGTTCCAGTTTTGGAGGTTGGGGAATGTCGATCACCCCTTCATCACCATTGTTCCCTGGACCACTCTGTCCGGAGTGGTAGTACCTGTTAGGTCCCATCTATGGGTTAAATAGAAAAAAATGAGTTGATAAACAAAATTGTATTATGCATTAAGAATGAATTTATTTCAAAACTTTGTGGGTATTAAATGACACACCGAAGTTGATATGCCGTAAAACAAAACAAAACAAAACTGAATAGTAATAAAACTGATCTTATTTAGGAATAAATAAAGTAATTTGTAATCCAATAATTGTGCTGGGTACTGGGTCTTTTTTGTCCGTGCCGAAATCAATCATTATAATTTCGCAGGGGAGATAATTCTACAATGTTAACAATAGAATATCTTGTTCAGTTATTTAAAATTATTCAGCATACAAAATTTATCCATAGTTATTGACTTCGTTGGCCTCCCATGTTGACCTTCAATTATGTATAGAAAAATATTATGCATTATGGATTATGAGGTCTACCTATTTTTATTATATATTTCATCTATGTATATTTACTATACAACTATCAGTACAAACCAAAACAATGACTAGTTTGAAAGTATGCATAAAATTAAGGGTGTGCATGCACATAAGCACACGCACACTTATAACCACTCAAACACACTAATGTATTTGTATATATGTAATTTCAGCATGTTTTGTTAAAGCCCTCAGAATATTTCTTCTTTATCATTTTCAGGTTTAGACGTTCAAGTCTTCTTGTTTTTCGTACTTATAGGCACACACACACACACACACACACACACACTATATAAGTAAAAATAATGGTGAAGGTGGCCTATTGTCGGTATCAGCCGGACAATCTATCATCTTTTCGCTAAGCTAGACCAGAATTTATTTTTTGCTGAGGTGGCGCGGTACACCTACCTACACACACCCAACACATATATGTATGTGTAGTATGTGTGACATTATCTCATTATATATATATATATATATATATATATATATATATATATATATATATATGTGTGTGTGTGTGTGTGTGTGTGTGTGTGTGTGTGTGTGTGGATATATATATTGTTAGAGCCGCTGATATATATAAGTTGGGGTGGCCTAAAGTCGGTATCAGCCAATCAGCCAGGGAGTCTATGCCCTTTTCACTAGCGCTGGACTAAGAAGATTGTTTTTACATCTGAGGTAGAGCGCCAAACCTAACATCAGCTGTCTGCTTTACCGTACATATCCCTGTGCTACTCATACGCTGAGTAAGCGTGGGCCGATATCGAATTAGGAACCTTGTGGTTTCCAGCCGAAAGCTCTACCCACTGAGTTAAATATTTGTACTTCTAACAATTTTTATATACACATTAACGGGTGACATATATAATATATATATATATATATATATATATATATATATATATATATATATATATGTATGTGTGTGTGTGTGTGTGTGTGAATATATATATATATATATTATATATATACTAGCAAATATATGCACCCTCCGGGTGCAAGTATTTAAGTTTTAATGTAATAAAATATTGTATTAAATTAGAAAGGCTAATGAAACTAAATAAGAATACAGATAAAAAGATTTGAAACAGAGGGGGGTATAATAAATGATTTGAAACAGAGGGAGTATAATAAAAAAATAGAACAACTGAAACTTACTCTTCCATCACTCTCGTCTTTCATTGTTATTTTTTTCTAATTTAAGTATTCAGTTATAAGAGGAAGTAAAGAATAAAATTACAGTTATTTTATCTTGTTAACGGATTTCATTTAAGATTTATTGAAGAGACTTTTTCTTATATTCATTAAAATAAAACCAAACAGTTAGAAATCAATAATACTAAGCACATATTTATTAAATTCGATTTTTTAATATTAATATGCAAATTAGCCTTCCCGTTCACACTGTAAACCGCTATTTCGTTGTATATATAAATATAATTGCATGTTGTCAGTATGTAGACATAGTTAACAGTATTAATAATGTAAGACAATTTTATTAATAATTGAGGTTTAGATGAAAATAAAATCATGGAGAATGTGATGTCAATAACTAAGAGAATTGTGACTTGAGTAGGAATATAGTTTCGGTTACAGACAGAAAAACACACAATCTCCATTATAATAACTAGCAAATATATGCACCCTCTGGGTGCCAGTATTAAGTTTAAATGTAATAAAATATTAGATTAAATCAGAAAGGCTAATGAAACTGAAGAAGAATTCAGATAAAAAGATTTGAAACGGAGGGGTATAATCGGAAAATAGAACAACTGAAACTTACTCTTTCATCACTTCCGTTTTTCAATGCTAAATTTTCCTAATTTAACTATTTAGTTAAAATAGGAAGTAAAGAATAAAATTACAGTTATTTCTTCTTGTTAATGAATTTTATTTAAGATTCATTGAAGAGATTTTTACTCGTATTCATTAAGATAAAACCAAACAATTAGAAATCAATAATACCAAGCACATATTTATTAAAATCAGTTTTTTTAATATCAATATGCAAATTAGCTTTACGTTTACACTGAAAACTGGTATTTTGTTGTATATATAAATACAATTGCATGATATTAGTGTTTAGGCAATGCCAACAGTATTAATAATGTCAAACAGTTTTATTATTAATTGAGGTTTAAATAGAAATAGAATCATGGAGAATGTGATGTAAATAACTAAGGGAATTGTGACTTGAGTAGGAATATATTTCGGTTACAGACAGAAAAACACACAATCTCCATTATAATAAGATATTTGGTGGTGGAGCGTGTGTTTTAATAATTGTTGTATGAGTGCTACTTTACTGCGTACTTATGTGTATCATTATATGTAATATTGCTTATATGTGTATGTGTTCCAAAAACATATTCGATTTAATTCATGGACTCATAAAACATGAAAGGCTCTAATATCGTATAGTTAATTATTGGAACTCAACAGGAACTGCAATTTGGACAATTGTTTCGCGACGGGCATTGTAAATTTCAGGCTATCTCAATTTATTCCCGATACATGAATACATGATTCATACACACACACACACACCACATACATATATATAATATATATATATATATATATATATATATATATATATATCTTCTGTATGTATATGCGGGCGGAAAGAAGCAGGGGAAGAAGTTGTTAGCAGAGGCCTTAGCGAAAGTGCGTGCGTAAATATAGCATGTTCTATTTCCTGAGAAAAATATACGAGTTTATATTGCAATTTGATTATGGCGGTTTCACGTTATGCCAGCGCGGGAGATATTACCATCCAATGTCACGGTGACATTTCGATGGAAGTTTTCCAAACTTTCAGACTGAGAACTACTTTTATAAACGATTATTTAATGACATTCATTTGAAAAGCACAGATAAAGAAGAAGGGCGTTATTTACGTTGGACATGATCCAACCGACCCAGCAGCAACAGAGAAATTCAATTGCCAATGTATATATATAGCCGAAATCTTAACTCAATACAAATTCAATAACCGTTCTTTACATAGATTCAAACATTATATATATATATATATATATATATATATATATATATATATATATATATATTATATATATAGAGAGAGAGAGAGAGAGAGAGAGAGAGATAGTTTTATAATTTGCTTGAAGCATTGTGTATATATTGGTTAGGGGGTTGATTTAGAAGGCTATCACAATGCAGGTGTAAAGAAAAAATAATAATACGGTAACAATGATGTTGTGTGTTAACCTGTATTTAATTCTTGAATTTTCGAGATAAAATCTATTTTTCAAAAGATCACTGGAACTGAAGCAGTCTAGTTATGACATTTCTTTTAAATGAATTAAATTGATTTATATTATAACCAACACTTCTTTTTAATGATTTTTTTTTTTTAATGATGGTATTTTTATATAACTGTATTCTCGTGTTGTATGTTTACGTGAATGCGTTTTTTTTGTACTTGTTGTCATGCGCGTGCCCATGAAAATGCGTGTTGGTTGTGGCGTTATGACTGTATCCTAGCGCGGGATTGCACGTGCATATGTATATGCGTATTAAAGAGCGTATTTGTGTTTGGTGGCCATGGTGATGTATAATATTTCGTGTTGGTTATAATATAAATCAATTTAATTCATTTAAAAGAAATGTCATAACTAGACTGCTTCA